>JANZLQ010000055.1:5813571-5852404 GCA_026212715.1 Elanus axillaris
ATAAATTAAATTTTAACACCCGCCCCCCCCCCCCCCCCCAACACCCTGTGTCTAACACCGAGCAAATGCCACACAGAAATACAGTATTTCCACAGATAAAAATAAAGGTGTCGTCCCTCCTCCTCCTCCTCTTTGCTGGAACCCCAGGACAGCTGGACACCCTGGGGCTGGGGGGGATGGCCACCCACTGTGCACAAGAAATAAAAAGGTAAAAATATGTCCCGATATACGGTGAGAATTGATCTGTACAGCACTGGGAATGAAAATAGGTCACGGGCCACTTTGGAATATGATTTGTCATTTAACAGCATTTACAGTGACATTTACAGAATAAATATACAATAGAAATAGAGAATCTCTAGGTTATTATTCCATCTCCTCTCTCTGTATATATTTTATATATATATAATATAGCTTTTTTGTTACCTTCTTATTGACTTTGCCTCTTATTGATGCTGCAAGAAGAAGGGAGAAAAGCGAATGCCTCCCTGGCTGGTTTGGGAATGGTTACGGGAGAGACGGGGGGGCCAGACCCTTCCCCCCAGGATTCGAGGAGCATCATGCCACAGGAGTGGATGGGACTAAGCACTTTGGCTATGGGAGATGTCCTGCTCCATTAACTCCATGGGAGCTATGGTGGGAATCTGGCCCCCAGGCTCAGGGGCATCGGGAAGGTGGTGTTGAGCAACGATTTGGCTCATCCTCTGTTTTGCTGGTCAGGTGGAAGAAACTGGGGACAGAGGAAGAAATAAGAGGTGAGAGGGAACATGTTGCCTAATGATGGGGAAATGCCACAGAGTTTGTGCTTCTCCCACTCAAAGATGATGCCATGGGGCTATTTCTATGTCACTCTGCACAGGCAGGGGAAGGAGAAAGACAACAGAGGTGATGGTGAAGGGGGGATTGCCAGAGGAGAGACAAAAGCATGGCTGATCCTGACCACATGGGGCTGGTGCTTCTCAGAGCTATCAAAGACTGAGCTGCTTTGGTTCAGTCCATGCCTCCATTTTCCCCCTGGAAAAACGGTTAGTGAAAGGCCTGAGCTACTTGTCCAGGAAGAGTGTCCATGTCACCAGCCAAGCCCATGGAGAAGGACTATAAATAAAGGATCACTACCCACAAGAGAAATGTCATCGTGGGGGACCTCCTGGCCCCAGGGATGTCAAGAGAAGTCAAGGATGTGGCAAATGGACCAGGTACTTTCTGCCTTCGCCTCCCAGCTGAAAGAATCTAGATGAAAAACTCATTGACAGGAAAGCAGAGGAGAGAAGGGCTCGTGGGCAAGCATCCACAAACTTGGCCTTCAGACTGGCTTGAAATACCATCATGCATGATCTAAGCCCAGCAGAACCAAGACTGAGGAGCTCCCTCGGCTTTTGGAGGCCATAGCAACATACGGAGAGGGAGAGAGAGTGCAGGTAGGCTGCTGCTCCCCCATCCCCATGGGGAAAGGAGGAAGATGCCACATAATACTGGTAACCTTGACAGAAATGCTAGGCTTCATGTAAGATTCAAGCAAACGACCCTCAGTCCCAGTGGGAGAGATTCAGAGCTGGGAGATCCCAACCTTTAGTACACAGCCTGAGGAGAAACAACATAAGGTCACATCAGTCCGGTCCTCAGATAATGTGGATGGGCACGAGAGTGGCCCCTGGGCTCTATCAACAGCTCACCAGCCTGGATCAAGGGCTAGCGGGGACACTGGGACCAGGTACTGACTCCCAATGACTGCTGCTCAGCAGATACCTGCTGTCCCCAAGAGCTGGTTACCCGCATCCAAAGGCTGGTGAGCCCCTGTGGAGCTGCAACAGGAGGCAAAGCAGACCCCCTGGCTCAAAGCTATGAGAAATGAGGACGCACGTCCAGAGATAATCACTGTCCAGCTCACCTCAGCTGGTGGGTGCAAGGGAGGTAGGTCAGGGGGTGGTTTCCTGAGAGCTAAACCAGGACTGTGGTAGGACTGGGTGCCCCACAGCTTCTCTGTTTGTCCTTCTGCGACATCTAAAGAGAGCGGCAAGAGGAGATGATCACCATGCCAGGGACTGTGGTTCAGCAGAACATCCCACATGTCAGGAGTAATTCCAGGAGAGCACTCCTGACCCCCATCACGATAACCCTATCCAGACCCCATACAAGCTCACGCATCCAAATCACCCTCACTTCAGACGTCCTTCTGCCACTCAGTATGATAACTGCCTAACCACAGAGCATGCTGACCGCTTCGTCCCATGGACATGACATCTCCAGGTCTCAGAACAACCCACAGATGCTGTCCCCATGCTCATGGTAACAAAACAGATACCAAGGATCCACCATCCACTGTCTCATGCATTGGAATGTCTCAGCCAGCCCCACACTGCTCCCTGCCAACCCTGGTCAAAATTTGGCGGTTATTTGGGTGTGTCCACAGCTATAAAAACCTACAGGAGATACAACAACGACAATGATGGTGACGACAGCAGCACCTTTTTGTGCTATGAACATCAGTGGTTAATTGTGCTCGTTGGAATAAGGCCATGACTCCTCCCAGCTACAGGACAACAGACTGGGAGGGAAGAGCGCTGGGTTACAGGTGGAAGCATGGTTGGCTTTCCACCTGACACCAGGTCCTTTTTCCAACCATCAGCTGCTTAGAAAAGAGAGATTCTTTGCTTCAGATCTGAGCTGTGTGAGAACAACTCTCAGAAAGATATTGCAGCGCCTCTTGTTCCTCCTCCCTTCCCCGAAGGCAAGCCCAGGGGATCCTGCCTTTCAGCAGAGGGTTATCAGAGGAGTCCTGCCCCTCCCGCAATCCCTTCTTCCCGATGTCATCTTAGAAATGGCTGCTTTTGGTTACGATTTTAAGAGGGGTTTCTTCTTCATCTTCCTTATTAATTAATTTTCCTGTTGCCTGGACAGCCAGGATCCACTCCCCAGTGACCTCCTCTGCCGGTGGGGGTGGTCGGCAGGCAACCATCACAGTTCAGATTCAGGGGTGCTGGCCAGTAGGTACCCACTCCCATATCGTCCATTGGGGGCACTGCTCATTTCCATGGGGGAGTTGCTCCCGGGACCCAGGTAGGAACGGTGCGTGGGCATGGGGGATGGGGTCTCGCTGGGCACTTTGCTCAGGATGAAGCGGGTCTCATCATTGTCTTCCAAATTGGAGATGTCCTTCATCATCCGGCCCTTCTTGTAGGTGACTGAGAGGGCATTGGAGCCATCCGACACAAGATGGAACTGCCGGAGGATGAAGACCAGAGGCAGAGGGAGGGATGCCAGGATGATCAGAGAGATGAGGATAGCCATGGCCCAGGTTGGGTAGAAAAGGAACTTTTCTGCAGCCTGGAAGAGACAGATAATAGTGTCAAGGGGCTGTTACAGCAAAGGTGATGCATGCCAGGTACAACTTCTGCTAAGTGCTAGGCAATTCCTGCTGCCTCCTACCAGACTTCATCCTCAGGGACACCACATGGAGCTATCAGAAGGTGGGTTCAAATCAAGGAAAAGGACATAGTCCAGCACACAGCATGTAGCTGTGGAAGCAAGCCAAAATCCAAGCTCTAACTTCAGCCCATGGTCAGAGCTGGCTGAAAACTTGTGGGCAGTGTGGACAAACCTGATTTCTTGCAGAGGATGAGGAGCCACAGGCAGGACATCTCCCAGCAGGAGAGGGGAGGAGAAACAAGCAGAGCTGTGAAGAGCACGGTGGTCTGCAGCTCTCAGCTGCCCCCTGCTCAGCCTGGACCTGGGGTGGAGGTGGCTTTGGGGAAGGGAGCTGTGCTCACCTCCTCTCTGATCCATGCACTGTAGCCTGGGGGGCTGACTCCCAGCTGGATGATGCTGGCAGTCATGAGCACGGCCATGCAGATGGGAGAGACATACTTCCAGGTGTAGTAGTAGAACTGATAGGGCCGGAAACCCAGCATTTCTGTCAGCTCCTGCATGAACCTGCCAAGAAGAAGAGATGGAACCATGCCATTCCCCACCTTCAGGTGAGAAACTCTCCCCCCAGGAGCTCCCATTTTAAATTATGCTCAAGCTAGAGCCTGAAGAACCACTCAGATGATCCAGGCAAGTATCTCAGTGTCCTTCAAGCCTGTAGGACTGGTTGGGAACCTCCTAAGGAAAAGGCCATTTGAGCATTAGCCAGACCCTCCTTTGCCCTGGCCAACCTATGAACAACAAGAACAGGCACTGGGGGGAACAAGGTCCCCTGCCAGAAGGACCCAGAAGCCTCAGACAAAAGTGTAATCAGAAGTGACAGAACACCACAACCAACAGTAGATACCCACTAGAAGGACCTGCTCCTGAGGCTGGGTTACACCTAGGGTAGGGCAAGAGGATCAAGGTGAACTGAGTTCTTACATCTATAAAGGTAGCTGTCCCTGGGGCATTTGCTCTATCAGACCTAGCCTCCTGGGGAAAAAGTCATATAGAAAAGAACTGGAAGGAGGTGGGGGAGTTAGCCAGGAGTTACAGCACATTTATTCTTTTTGTCGTACAAACACCTTACTTCTTGGTGCCATAAATCCAGGCCACAGCGATGTTCTCCAGGATGACCACAACCGTGAGTGGCAGCGTGGCTGAATAATCATCAAACATGGTGACAAAGTAATTCCCAGAGCGCTGCACAAAAATCAGTCCCACCACAAAGGCGAAGATGCAGCTACCAACTGTGGGGAGCAAACGAGCATGGTCAGCAGAGCACCCCAAGGGGAACTAAGGCCTCCACCACAAGGTCCATTCCCTGCATTAGCAGGACCCAGTACACATCCACTATGTCCACCTTCTTCTGGAGTGACTCCCCAGGGCAATGGGGACCCTCCACCCCTTCCCCAGGAAGTTGCAGGAGAAAAGACCTCACCTGTGAACACTTCCTTCCGCACCTTGAAGGTGTCGATGATGGGTGTAGTGATCCCTGACATGGTCCCAATCATGCTGCCCAACCCCAGGTTTATCAGCATCAGGAAGAACATGACAGACCAAAATGGTGAGGCTGGGAAGTGGGTCATGGCTTCTGTGAAGGCAATGAAGGCCAGGCCAGTTCCTTGCACCGACTGTTCAGGGGGAGAGAGGACCAAAAGTTGAGAACAAACATGTCAGGGACACAGCCTGCAAGCCCCTGCATGCCTCAGGTCTCTCTCACTGAAGCATTCTTCAAGGAAAGAAAAATCCAGTCTGGTACACCAGCCTGGAAGCAGCGATAGCCCTGCTAGACTTGCTACGGTGAGACCTTTCCTTTACCCCAGGAAGGACCACTGTATGCTGGGGAAGACCACAGGGACAGATAATCCCCATCCCCAGAGGGCCTCTAAAAATAGTTTTTCCAGATACACATGCCAGGAGTAACACAAGTAGAGCAGCTCCTACCAGGGAGAGGCAATGGGGTAGGAGACCTCCTGGTCCTACTAGGATTGCCACCAGGTACCTTGTTGAGTTCGTCCTCCAACAGGCAGGCGTCCAAGCCCAGCTCTTTGAAGTGCCCCTCTTTCACCGTCATGATCACCCTGTACATCTCATTATAGTCCTTGGCAGTGAGGTGGGAGAAGTTCACGTGGGGTGGGATGAGGTCATGGCTCAGCACATTGGTGTTCAGGTAGCCCAAGATCTTCTCGGCATTCCTAAGGGACAGCAGAGCCTCATCACCCAAAGATGTCCCCTTCCTCCTAGGGTGGAGGATGGGGCCTGACCATGGAAGCCTTTTGCACCAGGCAGGACAAACCTCCCTGGGTCACATTACCCGGGTCCCAGCCAGAGGACCTCTTTGCAGTTTCCTAATGTGTAGGTAAACATTGCGTTAGGCCACATGACAGAGGATGCAAATGGGGTCCCACCAGGGAATGGGGTCTCTGCATCTCCTTCTCAGGCTTACCTCCTGCTCTGGGACTCCACACTGCACAGCCAGGATTTTTATGGATGCAGCTCACTGTCTAAAGATAACACTAGGTGCACAAATTCACCTTCCTCCAGCTGCTTCTGGAGTACAGCACAGCAGCTCCCTTAACCTTGCAGACAAGTGCACCCTATGATGAGTAGAAACTGGGGGAAACCCAGGTGATGTGACTAGGCATGTGGATTCACCCTCAATTTGCAAAATAAGAGCTCATCTTAGGGCTGGATTTTAGGTTGGAAGAGCTGAATACTGAACTGCCTTGGCTACAGTGGAATATCGCTGGAGATCCAGGTCTTGACCATCAGGAACTTGGGTCCACTAAAACACAGTATCACCAGCTCCAGACCCACCACAACCAGCAGTAGCAAAGACCTGCCCACCCCAAACAGACAAAAAGCAAACCCTCTTACTCCACCACACATTTCTCATTCATGATGTTGGCTTTGAAGCCCAGCACAGCAAACACAACCAGCGTGGCCAGGACGGACGTGAAAAAGTTGATGAAGGAGACAAGCGTGGCATCAAAGTGGCAGTTGTTGTCCTGCTTGTTGTAGCTGGAGAAGGCGATGACCCCCCCAAAGCCGAGGCCCAAGGCGAAGAAAACCTGTGTAGCTGCCTCCCGCCACACCTGGGGGTCCAGCATCTTGTCCAGCTTGGAGGGGAGACACAAGAAGAAGTTAGGTGGTTTGGTGGCCCCACAACTCATCCCAGTGGAGCCAGAGCTAAATTAAAAGGCTTCTGTACTTACAACTTGGGCTGGTTTTGGAGCAGCCATGGGCATGCTTTGATCTACCACAATCAGGTCTTGCATTACCAACCATTCAGAGGTCCTTTTTCTCTTTCCCACAGAGGAGGAAGCTGAGGCATGGAGAAGGGCAGGTGAAGGTGCTCCATGTGCCCCAGAGCCCAAGCTGGGTGCCCGATCTCCCAATGCAAAGCCCTACAGCTTCACAGTGGACCACACAGCTGCCCTAGGGAGCTGGTGTCCCCATCCCCTCACCAACATGCGGTCCAGCCACAGGTCTCCATCCTCCCCTGGCCATCTCCTGCCTCCAGAGCACTTGGTGCATTTGAAATCAAATGCCTCGGTGGGTGGGTTTGTTTAACCTCCCGTCCCCCCGACCACATCTCCCCTTCTCCTGCAAGCCAGAGCTGCAGGCTGGAGGCCTCCAAGTGTCATTCATCAAGAGATCATAATTAATATCTTCTAACAGCCTTGCCAGCTGAGCTGATTCATCTACATCTCTGCTTAATTAATTAATTAGCTGGTTAATTAATGGATGCATACCACCAGCAGAGGTTTTGCTGCCAGCCAGCATTTTCCCATGAAGTCTTTAAATATATCGCCTTGGGCACCCCCACTACCCCACCCTGGTGTCTGGGCACCTAAAGGTGATGGCAGTGATGCTAAGGCTCAGAGCAGCTCCAGGGTGGTGAGTTTGCGAGGCTCATGGCTGTCCTGGCCATACCCTGTATTTAGGGTGCTGCTGGCACATCCTGATGATATTATCAGGATCTCCAAGGTAGTCTGGGGTTGGTACTCTGTTTCTTGGGGTGGGGAGCATAAGAGAAAATAGGGTGTGACCTGCCAGAAGGAGAACCTACCGGGAGTCTGCTGGGCTTGGAGACTCTTACCTTCGGCGTGAACATGTGCATGATCCCATCTACTGCCCCGCGCAGCAGAAGTCCCCGCACCAAGAAGCAAACCAGCACCACGTAAGGGAAGAGCGAGCTGAAGTACATCACCTAGAGCAGAGGGATACGATGGGGGCACAATCTCATTTACTGCCTGCCAAGTTCAGCCACTTCCCCACCCAATCCAAGGATAGCTCAACGGGGGTGAGAAGGGAGGGTTACCCTTCCCCAAAATGAGGTCTGCTCTGCAGGCAGGGCAGCGTTTAGCTGTGGGACCTCAGTGCAGGATGTTACAAGTGCTGAAGCTTAGGTGGATTTGCAAAGTGCTTGGACACGATTGAGAGAGAAAATCTGTTGGGGCAGCTGAATGTGAAGATGCCAATGTTGGCTTAGAAAATCCCTGAAACACAAACTGCTGGTGCCCGGGGAGCCCAAGGGAAGGACAGCTCTGCACCCCCCCACTCCCTTTCCCCAGCACCTGCCCAGGGCTGCAGGCAGCCCCAGCTGCTTCCTGGCATGGGACACATTTTCAGTGCCCTTATGAGCAGATGCAGACAGGACTTCATCCTGGGCAGGGGAGACCTGCTGCTGTGGTCCTGCTTCTGCAGCTCACTCCCAGCCCCCTGCTCTAGGGCTGTGGGGCAGGGGTCTCATTGCCCTCTGCTACCTGCTAGAGCACCAGATGTTTTGCAGAGCACATCTGGAGACTGGGATGTTAAAGTGTCCTGGGTGACCATACCCTTCTGCATCTGACCCTGCTGCTTACACAGCCTTGCTTGAAATATCAACAGCCTCTGCAAGCTAATGACATCCCTCTCCCAAAGCTTTCTGTTCCTCCCCACCCTGCTTCTCTTGCACAGTCCCACTGCTCCCCCTGCAAAGGAGGGCTGAGCTCTCACCCCTACATCCTACAAGCATCCATCGAGATGGCATCAGGGGATCGGACAGTTGGTGGCCCCGAATGCAGGGGCTGAGCAGGCAATTTGGCTAGCTTGATGTGGCTGAGCCCTGGCTGCAGTGTCAGCTGGACTAAACCTCTTCCCTACACTCTCTTTTGATCTTATTCTGGATCCCCTCAAGAGATAGCCCCAACCCTGGAGTGTGTTTGAGCATCCCAGGGGACACAGCATCCTCCAGCCACCCCGGATCAGGACAGGAGAGCGTAGTCCAGGCAGGAGGTTTCTGCCTCAAGGACAGACCCCAGCCAGGTTCAGGTGGCCACTGATACCCACCTTCCCCGAGGACTGGATGCCTTTGATCATAGCCAAGCCAACAAGGCTCCAGGCCACCAGCAGACACAGGGTCATCTTCCAGTTGAGGCCCCCACTCTCTGAGATGGAATTGGAGATATCTAGGGTCTCCCGGTACCAGAAGTAGGTGGTGGCCGAGCTCCTTTCACATTCGGTCTCCACAACTGCAACCGAGCAGAGGCAGGAGAGCATGAGGGGGCTGGGGGAGAGTCACCCACCATCTCCTAGGGGATGAACAATGTCAAAGACCTGCTGGAGCCAGCTAGGGAAGGCAGGCACCCCTGGAAACTAAGGGACATGAATTAATGGGGCTCATTTTTAGCAGGAAAAAGAAGAGACAGGACATAAAGCCATTGACAGGTGAAAGCAAGACATTATTTATGTGGAGACACATTTGCATTTGCTATAAAACCTCCCAGAGTGTCCCAAGGAGATGCTCAGATATCATTAAACACCATTAGCTCCATCAGGGTCTCAGCTGGGCACTGATGGAGCAGCCAGGTGAGCCCTGCCTGGCTCTTGCTGCCTCCCTCCATGGTGCTGGGTCAGATCCTGGCCCTGAGCACCAAGGCAGCCTGGAGACCCAAGCTCTGGATCCTCAAACTGGCATCAAATCCCATCAGTGAGAACAGACCCCAAGAGGAGAGCATGGGAGAGACTTATCCAACCCAAGGAAAACATTTCCATATCATCAAGGCAGCTGGACTGGAGAGTACCCTGTGCCTCAGGAGACACCTCAACCTCCAGTGTCCCCAACTGAGCCTCTCCCCCCACACCAGTGGCCATCCCTTACCAGCCACCGAGCCATTTTTCACGATGGGGCACTCGCTCCAGGGAAGAGGGTACTGGAAGGACTTAAAGAAGTAAAAGATGCTCCAGCCAATGATGACATTGTAATAGAGACCGACAAAAAAACAGACCTGGGGGGAGGAAGAAGGACACGGTATTATATCACAGGGCAGTGACACTGTCCTCGACACACCTTCTGCTAGGCAGGGAGCTGGGGGAAGCAGGGATGCTGAGATCAGGGGATGGGCCCATTCCCACCTGGCGCCTAGACCCACGAGTGGAGCTGGAAAAACTCCACTTGACCACCCAAACTTCTACACAGGGCCCCTCAAGGTTTACTTCCAGGCCACCTCCAGCTTTGCAGCTTGCAAAGCCATCCCATGCACCCCGAGGGGACCCATGGGCGCACTCACGAGGCAGCTGGCGTAGCCGATGCCCCCCAGGCGAGGACAGATGTAATTCCAGACACCGATGCTGCCCCGGCGGATCCTCTGCCCCACGGCCAGCTCCAGGAAGAAGAGGGGGAGCCCAATGATGATGAGCAGGACCAGGTACGGGACCAGGTAGGCACCTGGCAGGGGAAAGAAAGCTCATCATGGACCTGTCTCTACCTGCTCTCATGCAGCCAAGGACAGATGGATTGGGACGGACAGGCAGGGCAGAGCTGGGACAGGCTCTGCCTGGTCCATCAGTTCATTTGCAATGGATCTGGGAATGCAGATTTGTGCTCAGGCAGCAGAGAAGGCAGCCATAGAGAGGAGCAAACATACATGTGTGGAAGGAAAGGGTGCAACATCTGCTGCCAGTGTGGGTACATGTGAGACAGACCCCAATGCACCTAAAGACACGCTGCATCTGTGCAGGCACATCGCCCCATGCACAAGGAGACACCCCGGTGAGACAACCCATGGGGATACGCATACATTCCTGGCCATCTCGGACACACAGGCAGGCAGGAGCCCTCCTGTTCACCCAGGTCCTGCCTGCACACGCATGTCTGAGCACAGTTGAGCCCCTTGCACCAACACGCCCCCCNNNCCCAGACACCCCACATCACCGGCAGCAGCATTCACCACGCCACGTGCCACCCGGCGCAGAGCGAGGTCCTCTGGTAGGGGTAGAAAAAGCTCAAATTAGAAACTCAGTTAATCTCTGCCTAATTGAGGAGGCCACAGAGAAATTAGGAGTTCCTGAAGCATAACCAACTGACCGTAAAAGATGCGATGACTCACGCTGCAGCGCCCAGCTGATGAATTACTCCAACCTTCTGCCAGGGGCTGAGGAATGGGCTCCAGAGCATAAGGCTCACTCCCGCGGGGCGGCAGATGATCCAAAGGCACACACCAGAGCCTGGTTGCGTTGGGCAAATTCGTGGCTGGATTTACGCCCCGGTGACAGCCACCCCCCCCCCAGCCCTGGGTAGGACCTGTGGCAGCTGATGCTGCTTCGAGCGGCGGCGCTGCAAAGCAGTTCAGCCCACAACAGCATCCTGAGCTGAGCACCCTGGCAGCGGGTTGGAGATTGATGTGTTAGAAATGCAGGTGGGGAGATAAATTAAGAGGCAAGAGGTCCAGGGTGATTAGGAGGATGAAAGGACAGGCAGAGAGAGCAGGGCAGAGCTGGAGCCCCGTGTAATTTGGGAAGGACCATGAGCATCCCATCTCTGCAACACCCTCCTAGGTGTCCACATCTCGACCTGTGGATGGATGGACATGAGATAGATGGACAGATTCAGATGCAGATTTGCCCAGTGTTGGAGATTTTCTTCCTGTGATCTCTGGAAAGATGGGCACCAGTTCATGCTCCGCACATTGCCATGCTCGGCAGCACCACAACAGAAGTGCAGCGGGCAGGGCTGCCAGCCCGTGCTGGCTCCCGGCACACCAAGTCCTGGAAATTTGGCTCCAGCCCATCTTCCTATCAGCACACAGCCGATCTCCCCCGCAGACACCCACTTGGGGAGCAGGAGAGAAAGCAGTAGCTGCCACCCCATCCTGGGGCTGCTCAACACACCCAGAAGTGGTCTGTCCATCACTCCCCAGCTCCCACATCTGTCTGTCTGGCACCAGCCTCACAGCCTGGTGGAAACCCCAGCCAGGGGCCAGGAGGTTGAATGTGGTGGGAAGAAAAGGCAGAAAATCAGTGTCTGCCCTATGGGACAAGGGAGATGATGCCACGTGGCCAAAAGAAAAAGTGCAGGAAAGCTCAGCAATCTGCTTCTCAAGCCAGTCCCCAGCTCTGTGCCTCAGTTTCCCCATCTGTAAAACAGGGGCAATGGTTGGGGCAGCTTGTAAACCTCTTTTGAGACCTGCTGCAGGAAGGTGTTATACAACAGCAAGGAGCTCCTAAAGCCAGCTGCTTGTCCCAGTCCCTGCCTGGCTCAGTGCCTGTGTCCTGCCGCAGGATGGGGCCGAGCTGCTGCGTTCAAACTCAGAACGCCCATCTCCTCCGCTGCAGTGGGTCTCAGGGCCGTTGTAGGTTGAATTCCTCATCCCCACATCACATCCCACCTGTCCTTTTGTCTAAAAACATTTGATAAATGCTCCACACATACAGACAGCAAATTCAGCCCTGGATTTGCCAGGGAATATACCAGGATGAATCCCAGCCTGGGAACACAAACTGCTCCTCCTATTACCCAACACCTGGGACAGCCAAGGGAATGCAAACATAGAAGAAAGCAGAGACCTCAGCATAAGCTGAGAAATTTTCATTCATTGCACTAATTACAGTTAGTGATTGACTGCTGTGCCAGTGGAGAAACTGAGGCACAGCTGGGTTAAGTGCTTGCAGAGACGTGGGACTCTGGATCTCCAGCCTCTGGGTCTGAGCTGGTTCCCAATCTCATTTAATTGGGAAAACCTGCTTGGAAGTCAGAGGCCAGATGCAGAAGCTATGTAATGAAGCCAGCAGGGCTGTATCAATCTATCCCAGCCCTGAACTTACCCCAGGCTCTGACTCCAACCTCCTTCAGGCCATGCATACAACCCTCCCCACCGCATCCGATGCCCATGTGCACCAGCACATGCAACGCAGCTAACACAGGCGTTCAAGACCCACAACGTCTGTGGATGCTCACTGCAACCCAAGACCATGCTGAGACACTCCCCCCCCCATCAGCTTTGCAACGTGGCAGACACGCCATGCAAAGCTGTGCTGTGCCAAAACTGAGCCAAGCCTGGACTCAAGCAGCAGCACCAGGAGCAAAGTGTGCCAGCAGCCAGGGAGATGCTGGGATGCACGAGCTGGCCGCAGCATGCTCCATCCCAGCTGGGAAGAGAAGGTGATGGGGGTGCGAGCAGCCCTGGGGTGGGAAGTGCTGACTGCACAGGTCTTCATTTGGGGAGAATGACTCATCATGAAGATGACACCAGAGATGTTTTAATTATTGAGAGCGCTGCAGGCTTGCCAACTCCCGGGCTGGGGGCACAGCGAATGATGCAGCAAACAAGGCAAGTGCAAAGGGGGAGAGGGGAAAGTTGGACTGATCCTGGCCTCCTTCAATGCTGCTCAGTGAGGGCTGCTTCCCATCACTGCAAAGGTCAGTGCTGTGGGGGAGAGGCCTCGAAGGCTGGGTTTGAATTAATGCTGAGCAAACTGCCCTCTCATCAGTGTCATGAAGGGTGTCGGGTCTCAGCACAGCTGGAAGAGACCTGGCCCTCCAGGCTGCTCCTGGAAGCCCAAGGAGTGCCATGGGGTGGGATGGGAGGACAGGCTGGCTGGCAGGAGGATTTGGGAAGGGGCTGGAGCCTATACAACGGGGCTTCAAGACTTAGGGAAAATGGAGGGACTTTCTCTTCTTTTTTCACCCCCTAGTTTCCAAATTGCCCCAACAGGAATTGGGGGGCTGCAGCAAAAAATCCTGGCTCCCAGCCTGGGATTCACCTTGACTCTGGAGTGGGCGGGTGGACACCTTTTAGGAAGAGACCATCCTGGAGGTTTCCACGTGTCTGAACTCATGAAGGCGTAGTGGTGAGCAGCTCCTGACCACTCCTTTCCTCCTTCAGAGCCCAAATAACCCCTGTCCTGCCCCGAGATGCACACCTCGATGGGCAGCGAGGCAGGATTGGACCATATCCCCTCCGCAAGGGCTGAGCCCATCCTTGCCCTATCTCTCACCTCCTCCATTCTTCTGGCAGAGGTAGGGGAAGCGCCAGACATTGCCCAGCCCCACAGAGTAGCCGATCTGCGCCAGGATGTACTGCAGCTTGCTGTTCCATGCTGGCCGGTTCTCTGCATCCAGCTCCTCATCTCCATCCTTCTGCTTGTCCCAGGTCTCCCCCGTCACATTGAGGACGCTGCGTTTGTAGTCCACAGGCTCTTCATGAGCCAGCAGGTCAGCCACCGACTCGGTGACATGCTCGCTGCTGTGTTCTCGCTGTGTCACCTTGCTGTTCTTCGGCATCGGGATGGCTCCACGTGGCCCCAGGGGGCGGGATGGGGTGAGAGGAGATGAGTGTCCCACAGGGAACGGCAGCCGTGTGAGCTACAGCTCAGACCTCACCTCCTCTTCATCAGCAGGACCTGGGCAGGGGAAGAGGTCAAGAGAGGGTGAGTTGGTTTTGCCTTACACCCAGTGTGTCCTGGTGCTAGTGGGACCAGCAGCACCAGGAGAAGAAGGGTCTCCATCACAACATGCCTTGGAGACCTCCTTCTGGACTGAGGGATGCTAGGGGCCCCCTTCTCCATGAGTGATGGACCAGGAGCAACCCCTTGGATCAGCCTTCATGGAGAAGAGCCTCCCACAACTCACAAGAGGGAATTTTCCTGGGCTGCAGGGGACAGTGACAAGCGATGGAGCCAGTCACATTGCCATGACACCTCTTATCCCTCTAACAACCCTGGGCCAGCAGCCGATCCCCCAAGAGAGCTGACGCCACATCCAGCGCTGGCTGGGGCTCTGCCCTCCTGGCCCCTCAGCAGAGCCCGGCTCAGCCCCACAACAGCTTGGAAGCACTCAGAGGACAAACACCCAGGCTATCTCTCTATCCCTGGACATTATCAGGAGCAACTTAAAAGTCTGGAAGCCTGCAGCTAAATCTTCCCAGGCAGCTTTACAACAGATAACAGCTGCAAAACAGCGGCAGCCGAGGCAAAGCCATCAATCCACCAGTCCCTCCACCTTCCCAGCCTTTATCGCAGGCCAGACTTGGCCAGGGAGAGCCATCCTATTCTCACAGCATCCGTGCGCTTACACCAGTTAACACGAGTTTGCCCTCACAACCTCATTCCCAAAACCCATGGCACCAGATCCCACAGGCGTGGGGTCAGAATGACCGCAAGCAGGGTGATTTTTGGACCCATGGAGGGAGTGTGGGTTCACCACCGGCACAGTGATGAATGGATGTGCGTGGTGGGTCACGTTTACAAACAGGCAGCTGTGTGTTTGCACCGGGGACTCCTCCAGCTGCAGGAGCGATCCTTCATGGAGGGATTTCAGGGGATGCCCCCAATCCGGCTCAGCCCTGCAGAGCTCACCCCTGCCTCAGAAAGCTTGGGGACATCAGGGAAATCTGCTCTGCTGGGCTGGGGAGCCCCAGCCTGGGAAAGCACCACATCCCTCCTTTCCACACTGGGAGAACTGGGGTTGGACTGGCAGGTCCCACCCCAGCTGGGACTGTGGTGCTTCACCAGCTGGGGAGA
Source organism: Elanus axillaris (assembly GCA_026212715.1). Classification (NCBI taxonomy): domain Eukaryota; kingdom Metazoa; phylum Chordata; class Aves; order Accipitriformes; family Accipitridae; genus Elanus; species Elanus axillaris. The sequence continues at coordinate 5,828,764 of JANZLQ010000055.1, forward strand.
AAACACAGAAACCCCACATCTTGGAAAAATGACTCTTCTAAAGGGCCATGCTTGCTTCTTTTCTCTGCCCTTCGTCCCTGCTTTCCAAGGAGACGAGGCTGGTCACCAGCCCCTGGAAGAGCGATGGTGCCGTGCTCAGGGACCTGTCCCACCCCAGCCGGGCTGCATCATCATCTCACCCTCACCCTGGGGGCTTTCTCCTTCAGTTCAAAGCTCATACAAGACCCAGTAGCAGCTCACAGTTGACGTTGCACAAACAACCCATCAGCACAGTCCTTGGGGCAGCCGACCCTCAGCACAGGCAGCCAGTCTCTACCAGGACAGATGATGCAGGATGGACCTCTCGCTGACCCCTCTGGCAAGCCAAAGAAAAACTATCCCATGGTTTTCCAGAGCCATCCCCAGCTCTCCTTTCCTTTGGACAAACATCCATCTTCTTGACCCAATTCAGCTCACAGTCCCAAACCCTTTCACAGCAGCAGGTTCAACCCAGGCAGCAAAGCCCATCCCCAACCAGCGCACTGAGGTCTCGCACAGGCGTGGGAGCGAAGCAAAGCATTGGCAGCAGGAAACCTCACCTTCCCTCACCCTCACCTTGGTGTTTTTTCACCCCTGAAAAAAGTTCCCCCTTTGCTAGGCCCCGTTCCTATTAGAAAAGCTATTTTCAGCTGTCGGCTGCATCCGTTGCCAGGCAACCGTGTCGGCTCCACATCTTTTCTGGATCTGGCTCCTCCGGAGAAGCCGTTTGAATTATTCTTTCAAGCCTGGCCCAGCAATGTTTCATTTCCTAACGAGGGCTCATTCACGTAAACCACTCACGGCTCGATTGTGGCAATTACCGGTACGTGGCTACTGGGGGCTGCAGCATCCTCAGCTGGAATGGGGACAGGCACAGAGGGTGAGGAAGGGCCTCATCCAGCAGCCAGGAAATCACTGGGATTTCCATCAATTTTGAATCAGGTTCTATATAGATTAGTGCAGACCTGGTTGCATCCACAAGTTTTTTGCTGCTCCCTGTCCGCTCGGCAACCACTTAAGCTCCTTCTGAGCAAGGGTGACTCAGACCCTCAGGAGGACACAGCCCCAGGGGCTAAAGTCTCTCTTTATATTAGGGATAGAGCCTAGAAGACCTAGAATCTGCTGGCCAAGCCCCCAGAGCTCAGCACCCCACGGCAAGGGCACCCAAACTCCTCTCCTGGGACAGCTAAAACCCTTGGAGCAAAGCCTGGGAGATGCCCAGCTCCAAGGAAGGTGGTGTTGAGCCAGGCCAGCACAACGGCGTCAGGACATCTCACAGCATCTCTTGCTGGATCCCTGCCTCTCCCCCTCCTCAGTTCAGGTCCCCCCCCAGCTGAGAGGCAGCAGGACACAGTGGTCCTGGAGGAGCAGGTTTCATCAGCACCTCCAAAGCCCCAGAGGCTCTCAGCACCTTGGAGGACTCTTGAGACAGCAACATTCCCAAAGGATTTGGGGATGAAAAGGGGTGCTTGGCTGCTCTCCTGGGGCTGGGGCAAGGGCTTTCTAGGCATTGGGATGAGATAACACTGGAGGATGAGATGAGGGTGAAGTAGCAGACCTACAAGTCTTCCTTCCATGGGAGATGCACCCCAATTGAACTAGAACAGGGGAAAACCATGGTAGAGGTCCAAATCTTGATCTCAGCATGGCTCTGTCACTGTGTCCCCATGGCTTGCTTGGAGACATCCTGCTGCCTCCCAAATGGCTCAGCCGCAGCCTGGTGATGGTGGTGTTGCCCAGAGGAGATCCAGGCCTGAAGAAGAGAAGACCATTCCTAACAGCAATGCCGTGAGTGTACTCAACCTTTGCCATCCATATCCTGCTGGTACCATGAGATGAGACCAGCCGGCACCAGCTCCAAGCCACTGACCCAAATGGCACAGGGACCTGATCCAGGGAACAGTGAGGTCGATGAGGCTCTTCGTATTAATTTCCCCAGCGTTTTGCAGCAGCCCCAAGGTCTACACCCCTCAAATTGAAAAGCACAGTCCAAATCCATCTGAGAAAGGTATTTGCACTCATTTCTTTGACTGAAAAGGGAATTTAATCAAAAATTCATCTGCCAAAAATAATAACAACCCTGCAAGAAAGATGAGGCAGATCAGCTGACAAACAGGAGCTTTCTGGGCTGGAGAGAGATAGAAAACCCTTGCCACTGACAGATGGAGATTCAGCTTGTTTACTTAGCCCTCATGACCTTAATTTTCTTAAATGTGCATTTTTTAATTTCTTTTCAGAAGACAGATTAGGGTCTTTCAGAGCCCACAGCTTGTAATACCCTCACTTGCGCTGCCAGACCAGGGGTGCCTTTGCACCAACTGCTTTGCCCAGGTAAAACCAGTGTTGATGCCACCCACGCAGGTGCCTGGAGAGGCACTATGGCTTTTCCCATGGCAGGACCAGGGAAAGGACCAGTTTGTGCTGGGGTCAGTGCTGGCATCTCTAGAGATCACTTCAGAGCAGCCAACAACATCCCCAAGGGTGTTATGAGGGGAGGCACTGGGGAAAGCATCACTGGGTTGTCCCTGGAGATAACTCGCCTCCTGCATCTCCCACCAGTCTGTGTCCCTAGGTATCTCCTTGAATGACATTCCCACTTTCATGGTCCTCAGTGGGTGCCTTCATGTCTAACCCTTTGTCCCCATGCAAAGCAACCACAGTCCCCTGCACCCCATTCCTGCACCAGTCTCACCGGCTGAGCCCAGGGCTCCTGCTTGCAAAGTGACAATCCCCATTCATGTCTCCCTTGTCCAGGTGACAGGGGTGGCTTCAACCACTGTATCCCTTTGCACTGACAGCTCAGGAGCCACCGCTGCAGCAGGTTGAAGGCACATGGCAATGGTTTGCTGTGGTACAAGCTGGATTCCCCCAACTCAGGGAAGGGGCAGAGATGGAGAAGCTCCTGCTTTGCTACACCCAGGAGGTTTCATCCCTGCACAGAGGCTCCCATCAATCCCAGCTGGAGATGGAAACATCCACTGAGGAAAAGCTGCTATTTGGGATGAGTGAGGACCTCTGGGAGCCAAGAGCACTGCATCCCCCAGCCCAGCTCCACCAGCAGCATCATGAATGGTTCAGCAGAGGAGGGATGCTCTGAGCCGTGTGTCCTGCCTCGACCCGTCCTTGCTTTCTCAGGAAGATGGCTAGGGAGCAATAAAGCAGGCTGGAAACATGTCAGCAAAGCTTTCAGCTAGGCCTGTGAGCGCAGAGGCAGGCAGGGAGGAGATGGGGATTTGCAGCAGCCTCCAAGGAGAGCAGTTACCAGCAGCAAAGATGCTCTGGATCTAAAGGCCAGGCACGGGGGGACATTTCTCCTCTCCTGTGTCCAAATTCTACATTTATACCCTGTTTCGGTCCATAAAGGGGAAACTGAGGCAGGAAAAAAACACAGGCTGAGATTGGGTGAATTCAAAATTAACATTTAAACCATGGGGACTCTCTGCTGGTCCCTTGCTACCCCACCATCTCCCCTCCTTCAGCTGTGACCCCACTGAACTCAGCTTCCAGGCAAATCCCCCACAGCTCCTAGAGGAGAGGGGAAAGATGCTCCTGGTGAAGCAGCCAACTCACTGGGCCCAGGAAGGTCCAGCTTACTCCATCAAGGGCACAGAGCAGGGAGGGAAGAGCAAAGGGACCAAAGACACAGAGGGATTTCAGGAGGTGGAAGGCCACTCTTGGGTTCAGGCTGGGAGATCCGAGCATCAATTTGCAGCTCTCCGTCCTTCCTGACACACACAGGGCCAGGGAAACCTCGCATCCAGGGCCAGGCTGTTCAGTGTAGATGGGGAGACTGAAGCAGGGAGGGGAAGGGATGGATCCAAGGTCACCCAGGAAGCCCAAGATCCTGGGAAGGAGGAACAAGCATCCTTCCCATCATCCCTCTGTATGCTGCAAAGCCAAGCAGCAAAGGGAAGGAGCCCTGGATGCACATCCCTGCTTTGAGACCAAATCATGAGAAAACCAGCTCCGGGTCCCTACCTGCTGCTCCTCGTGGTGAGAAGTGCCTCTGTGATGGGAGAGGGATTGCCCTCACAGATTGGGTCCTTCGGGAGGCATCCCACCTTTGAGACATATCCCACTCTTACAAGCCACAAGAAACCAAGGGCAGGACCCTCCCAGCTGCATCCAAACTCCACTTCAAAGCCCCAAGAAGATATTTTTGCCCAACACAGAAGCATTGCAGCTCTGATTCCCCCAGCCCTGCTCTGAGAAACTTCCTGCAGTCTCTGTCACTCCAACCTCCCTTCCATGAGCCAAGGCTGGTCCAAGATCTCTCCATCTTAAATCTATTCACTGCTGGGGCTTGCTCCTCCCTGCTCGTCCTCTCCAGCTCCACAGGGAAGATTTTTGCCATCTGGGCTCATTAGGGCTGCTCCCCTTCTTTAAATGATCCCTGTTAATTAGGAGCAGGCTCTCATTGCCCTGCAGAGATGATACAGGGTGACTCAGTCCCACCAGCCAAGCTGCATCTGGGTGTGCTCCCTCCCTTACACCCACATGCAGAGAGGCACAAACTTTGGACAGGGTCAGCGTGAGCAGATGGGAGAGCACAGGGGTGCCTGAGGACAACAAGGGCACCTGCAAGAAGCTTTACTGGAAACCAAGCTCCCAGCACTGGTGCAGGGTTGAGAGCAGCTCAGGGGCACACACCCGACATTTCCTCACCAGAGGTGCTGGAGATGCTCTGCACCAGGTCCTCGTGCTAACACTCAGGCCCACTTTAGCGTCATGACACAAGAGCAGTTCACATTCACTGATGAATCAGAGCTGCCTCCGCTTCTGTCTTACACCTACCTAAGTGGCTTTCGCCAGCAAAAGCACCCAGATGTTATAAATAACTCCCAGCTCCTATAAAGACAAGCAGAGGTGGGGCTACCTGCTTCACCCTAGAGGTGGGCAAGTTTCCCACCACCCCAGCTCAGGTTTTTTACACCCGGTGGCAGGTTGTGACATTACGGCAACTCTTTTCTTCAATAGGTGACAAGAAACCTTTGGAAAGGGCAGTTTTGCTGACGGGTCATGAGACAGACACAACACGACTGGAGGAGGGGAAGCCTTGGCACTTGGGTTTGTCACGAAGTGTATAAGCCCATTGATTCATCAAATTTGGTCGCCTTTCATCTCTCATTTAGTATCATGAAAACATACATCAGCTGCAATAGCGTGACACCGTATCAAAGCCAACCGTCATATGTTTCCTTCAGGGCTCTGTTTGATTCACCAGATGATCTTTTTCCAGTTAGATCTCAGTGATCCCACTTAACTCACCCACTCCAGCTGAAGGTTAGTGACTGAACCTAAAATCAGTCCAGGTTTATCCTAAAACGCAGCAAACAGGCAGCAACAAAATCCCTCTGCAAGTCTGCTTTTCCTTCTTGTAATTCATGAAGCTGCTGCTACGTTTGTAAACAAACAAGTCCAAATGTAACCCAGGATGGGGTAAAATCAGGGCCTTTCCTCCTAAGGCAATGGTTTAGTCTGGATGTACGTAGGTCAGGATCTGATCTAGGATAAATTTGATCCTCGTGACTCCAGCTTGGCTCTGGTATAAGTCCAGATTCCCTGCTCTATGCAAGCCTGAAGTAGCAGTGGAGTCACTCCAGGTTTAAACCAAACCCTTTTATTCCTATTGACTTCAGCAGATCCGTCTCCGATTTATTCCGGAGAACAGCTCAGACCTACATTTTATTTCCCTTCCAAGCAGCTGAGCTGCAGTCAAACCAACATCCAGGTTCCTTGACCTAGTCCCGACACCTCTAGAGAGATATTCACAAGAAACTCTACGCCCTGCCAAGAATAGCTCAGCTGCCGTGGCATTTTGGTTTTTTTCCTACCAAGGCCAGAAATAGTTGCATCAGCTCCTGATGGATTCAAACCTCAGGTGCCTCAGACACAAGGCATGATCCAAGAAGCAGGACAACTTCACCTTCTGGTCCTTTACAAAGAACTGGGACCAGATTTCTCAGCTGCTCTAAGCCCCACATCCTCTGAGTGATGCAATTCTGCACCTGGCCGAGATGCCAGCCCAAAACATGCTCCTTTGGGCACATCCAGCGTTGCAATAAATGCACAGAAGGGAATAAAGACTCCCCACACCCAGTACTGAGAATTGCATGAAACCAGGACCCCAAGCCCCATTTCTCCTGCCTCAAAATCAGCCATCCACATTCAGGGAGCAGCATAAAAATAAAAGAAGGGAAAATAACTCCCCAACACTTCAGGGGCCAGGAATAAAATATTCATTGCAGTTGAACGCTTTCTCCTCTCCCAATGTTATTGTCAAGGTCAACCTGGAAGCTGCATTTCTACCCACCCTCAGGCAGTGGCTCAGAGGGGATAAGCCCCCCACCAACCCGAGGGGGCAGCCAGTGCCACCCCCCCGGCGGCTGCCCCCAGCCTCTCCGAGGTGGCTTAAGTCATTTGCTCTCTCAGTGTCGTCCCCCCCCAGCCCTCGATACCACCACCCTTCGTGCCACGCCTGATGCCGCCAGACTTCGGTGTCCTCCCCCCCCCCCGCCTAACCCTGAGCACCTTCCCCCAAAAAAGGCCCCGACAGCAGCGGCAGGGAGGGGGCAAACCGAGCCGGCAGCCCCCGGTGAGGTGGGAAGACGCCGGGGGAGCGCAGGGAGCAGCCCTTACCTGGGCGCGGCGGCGACGGCTCCCGGGAAGGAGGAAACTGACCCTGTCCCGGGAGAAATTGACCAGATCCCGGGCGAAATTGACCAGATCCTGAAGGAGACGGACCCAAATTCCCGGCAGGAATTGACCAGGTTTCTCCCCCTGCCCCGGCCCCGGGGCGGGTGGGGACGAGACTGGGAGGCGGCGGCGGGGCCGGTACTCCGGTTACCGGGGCTGTACGGAACCGGGCAGCCCCCGCACCCCGCGGCGGAGAAGCTGCGCGGGTACCGGTGGCTGCGGGTACCGGTGGCTGCGCGCCGGGCGGCCGCTTTCCTTCCTTCCTTCCTCCCTCCCCCCTCCTCCTCCTCTCCCCGCCACCCCCCGGCGGATGCGCGCTGGGCTCAGCCCGGCCCCGCTCCCCTTCGCCGGAGGGGAGGTAACTCCGCTCAGCTCCAAAAAAAAAAAAAAGGGGGGGGGGGAATAAAACAAATAAATAAAAATAATAAGGGACACACAGCCCCTGACACAGGCTTGAGTCACCAGGGCTGTGTGTCAAAGCTGGGGTGCTAGGCCACTCCCCCACACACACACCTCTCTGAGGGGGGCTTTTGCATTAAAAATAAAAAATAATAATAAAAAAATAGCAGTTAGTGCTAGCAGAATGGCTGGGTTCAGCTTTGCTCACCCTGGTGCTGTGGGGAAAGGCAGAAGCTCCTTTGTAATAACCCCCGGCCAAAAAGAGCAGCCCCAGAGGTGCCCTCCTGGCTGCTGCTGTGGCTCTGCCTTGGGGAAGGGGAGTGCTTTGAGAGGGGTGGGGGGAGAAGGAGATCTGGTCACCCCTTTCCTCCAAGGATAACTGGATATATTAGAGGAGTTGCTTTGTCTCAGACCACATAGGGACAAAGGGAGGCAGGAGGAGTGGTCAGGACCCACATTCTGCTCCCCATAACTCAGGTGCAAACCTGGAACCCACCCTTTGAAGGCAGTGGTGCCCAGGGCTAGCCTAAAGCCCTGTGACACTCAGGGACCCCAGACCCAAGCAGGGCTCAGAGGACATCACATCTCCAGCCACACCAGTTCCCTCTCGTGCCAAAGCTGAGCCCAGGAGCAGCACAGGCTGGAACAAAGCTGAGCTAGGGGGATAAACCAGCTTTGGAGAATGAGGTATTTGCATTTATTAACCCACCTTTAATGCTGATGGTGAAATTCTGCAGGCAAAAGAATCCCACTCCCTATCCCAACAGGACACAGTGGGATATATAGCAGCACCAAGTTTTTTATCAGGAGGAAGGCAGAAATACAAGTGCACAAACAGCTCTTCAGGGCAAGCAAACCCCAAACCCAGCTTCTTATGCAGGCTTAATTTATCACAGCTACCTAGGCTGCTTTGGTGCAGTAACTGTGGTGTGGCTAGCAGAGAGCCCAGACACACCTGTAGACATCAGCCCTCCCCTTTTATTCACTGCTGCCCTCAGAAAACATCTAATTGGGTTAATCAGGAAAACCAGAGGGCTGTTAGGTTGGTTGATTGATGGGGAAAAGGAGTTTTCAAAGGAGTTCATTGCTGGTTCAGTACCTGATAGAAATGAGATTAAGGTCTCTGGGTCCTGAAAACCCAAATTCAGCCCATCCAAATCCCAGCAGTGTAGCCTCAACACTTGAACCCTAACAATGTGTTACTGTTGCTGGCGATACTGGTACCAATATCCAGCTCCTGGGCCTGTAAGAACCCCAAAAGGAGGAAAAACACATTTGGAAGAGACAAACCCTGGAGGATTCAGATCTCAGGCCCCAAAGTATGCTTCTTCCAGCTCCTAGATCTCAACGTTTATGCACATTTCTGGCTTTTGGACCTGTTTCCTTTTTCCAGCCTATTAAGCACAAAATGATCAATTCTCCCAGGTACTTGGGAGCCCAGCCAGCACCTGCACTGACATCCAGTGCCTGAGTGTGAGACTGATGGTTGTAACTCTCCCTCCTGCCCCCCTGGGAGAAATAAGGCCACACTCCATTAAATCTGCGCCTTTACCCATCCTGGGCAGGGGTAAGGCAGCTCAACGCAGCACTTGAAGGGGAAGAGGCACATGATTTACTACCATGCAAAATTCCCAGCATCTGCTCAGCTCATTGCAATGTCTCTGCACATCTCATGGGGGCTGATGCACCTTGGCAGGGCTGGGGGGACTTTGAAGCTGATGTGAGCCAACCTGGAAGAGATGGGGTGTCAGTCAAAGACTGCCAGGGGTTCCTCTGGTTTGCCGTCAGCCTTTGTGACCTCTCTGAAGGTTTGATGCTTTCTGTGTTTTAAATGTGGCATCTTGTCACAGTCCTTCTTGTGGATGATGCTTTCTGGTTGATAGAAGAAGGAAGCATGGAGGGCAAGGATGCAATGCCCAGGCTGGGAAGGGAAGGTGAGAGACTTGGAGCCATCACAGCCAGCACGTCAGTGGGGTCCCCTGCTCCCTCCTATGAGACATGCAGGGGACAGGCAATGGCAGGTTTTAACAAGCAGGGAGAGAGAAATGTGCCCCACAGCATGTCACCTTCGCACCTCCATGGGGACTGAGAGCCCTCTGCAGGGATGCTCCCTGCTCCGCTCCTGTGCGACTGCCCAGGGGCCCGGATGCAGTCAGGGGTCTGGGACAAAGCCATGGGGGAGCAGGGCCAGGAGACATGACAGGGTGTGGAGGAGCCTCTCCCTCCATGAAATTCAACCCCACACAGGGTCAATGGGAGATGGACTGTCCCCAGCTGCAAAGTGACAACCACCTCTGTGCAGAGCAGCATCGGGCTCATCACATGCACTGGGAAGACCCAGCAATGGGAGAAAGGCTCTGCTGTCTGCAGGCACAAGAAAAACTTCCTAGTTTCCAGAGATGGAGATTTTTATTGCATCCCAGTTCTGTCTCCATGGGGAGATGGGTACAAGCTTTGGAGGACTGAGGAAGGGGACCTGCAGACACCGCAACCTGCAAATGCCAGCAGCATAAAGCTCTCTTGCACACTCAGAGATTAAACAAAAGAAGATCGGCTGACCTTGTTAAGGGGGTCTTAAGCAAAGGGAAATCAAGCAACCTTATTAAGAGCAGCCGAACCAGCCATTCAGCTCCCCTGCTCCTGCACATCTCACCAGGGAGCAGGGATGAGCCTACTCCAGCTGGGGAGGGGTCAGTTCCTACATCACGGGTGACTCAATGACACCTTGAGGTGCCATAAATCCTCCCCATAGGATTTAAAGATGTCCCTTTGGCTGGCCACTCATCACCAAAGTGCATTGCTGATTGGTAAACTGAGGCACAGAAAGATTCCCAGCTGTATCAGCGCTAAAAAAAGACTAGACAAGGTTGGATCTGGGCTCTGCCATGAACATGCATGCTCAAGACCAAAATTTCAGGTTATGGTCCAGGCTGTCACACTGCAGACTGTGCCAGCAAACGACACCAAAGATGCCACAGTCAGATGCAAGACGCTCTGGCTACGGCTACATTTGGCTGAGGCTGATCCAGAGACACAGGCTCAAAAAAAAATAACACCCCAAACCCAGAGAGCCTGGTACTTTTCCGACACTAGCCTGAGCAGCGGGAACAGTCTGGATCAAAGCAGAGCATGAGTAATGTCTCTCCTGGAAGAGCAGTGCCCCGGAGAGCCAGCGAAAGGCTGATACCACAGTCGAAGATAGACGCATTTCCATAAACGCTGGAGCAGCAGCCTATAAATAACTGCCTGAATTTACCGCTGCTCTCATGTGACCCTGATCCCCGCATTTTCGGCTGCCATCTGTCACCATGGAAATGGCATCACAGGGCCACCAACCATTCATTCATAGGACTGGTCCAGGGGAGGGGGGGGCTGGCATGGGGGAGGCATCACTGAGGCTTTTTAAAGGATGAAAGTTGCAATTGGGGGAGTAAAAATACAGCGGGGACGTTTAGAGGGAGCAGGTGAGGATGGAGCAGTCCTTCCCAGGAGAGATGCGGCAGAGCCTGCATTTCCAAACATGCCGCAGCCAGGGAGGGGCACCCGGGCAGAGCTATGGGAAGGGATGGACAGACAGACAAGCCCAAATGGACAGAGAGCAGGGATGAATAGATATCTGCGGGGAGCACAGGGATGAATGAATCCCTCTCTGGGACAGCCCCCAGCAGTTTGGAGCATCATGAGATGCTGCCAGCATGGGGAGATGCACTTACTGCCCTGTTGTCCCCCCCAAATGCCTCCCGGCCACAGGGACCATCCTTGTGCCCTGTGCCTTTGCGAGGAGATGGCTGCCTTAAGAGTTTACCTTATTTCCTCCTCCACTGGTGAAATGGCCCCTAAGCCCAGCTTTTCCCCCCAGAGCAGGGTGCAAAGGGAGGGATTAACAGGACAGTGAGTGTAGAGCTGTCAGAATGCTCAGAAGATGATTTTCCACCTAAGCTGTCAAGCCGACCTACATTCAAATGATAATAATCGAAGGGGATAATGCCCTCTGGTTTCTAAATATGTATTTGCCTGCAAAGCCAGGGCCTGTCACGGCTCATTCGAGGCCAGGCACTGCTAACGCAGAGGGAAAGGAGCAGAGCCTGGGAAAGGAGAGCCCAGCCTGACTCAGAGCAGAGGAATGTCTGGCTCTTACGGAGCATTTTCCACCCAGGGACCCCAACTGGCTGGGCCAGGCTGCTTCCACCATCCTGTGGGGCAAAGGGATGTGCCCAACGCTACAGGTGAGGCAGTGGCACAGCCAGGATCCCGACCAGGATATTCCCCTCGGATTTGCCCTGCCCATCCCAGAGATGCCCCATCCTCATCATCACGGGGGGAACAGAGACACCTTGGGCTAGTGACTAGTGAGCCCATGCAGATGTAGTGGCACTTCCAAGGGCTCCCAAACCTCCCAGGTCACCCAGGAGCAGGGATGACAACCCCGCAGGGTACTGTGTCCCCAAAAGAGGGGTAAATGCCAGACAGCGCCAGCTAGAAACATCAAGAAACATAGAGAAAATGACCTTTAAAAGAAACATCTACCATTTATTAGTCATCTTAATGAAACCAGCCCCAGTGCCCGTCCATGCACTCACCTGTTGGCTGTTTTTCTCCAGGGCTGTGAGGAGCAGAGACCATCTATTTTTGGCCTAGAGATCATGTCTAAAAAACAAAAGAGTGGTTGGGAGGAGGCAATAAGCCGTGTCTGAGCACAAGAAGAAAACCACACTGCTTCATTCAGCCCCAGGGGACAAGCATGCAGGGAATAAAGGGGACTCTGCACAATAGAAGGAAAAATAATAAACCCCAGCACAGGCGTAGGAATGAGAACCATGTCCCATTGCCCCTGGGCAAGGGCTCCTAGCAGCGGGACAACACGCTTTAAAGAGCTGCTGCTCCTGAGTTCTGGTCTTAATTTTCTTCACATGCCGATCTGCCATCGGATCAGATGCAGCCGAGTCTGCATTGTGCAACGGGGCAAATTCATGAGCGCCGGGGCTGCGTGGCACCACGCTGGCTCAGGCTGCCGCAGTGGAGCAGGCTCTGTTTCCAGATGGTTTTGGTGGCCTGGATGGGTCTTTTCAGAGGGGTTGAGTGATCTCAGAGAAGGTTTTTTGAAGGCTTTGCCTGTAGTTTGGCTGATACAGCTTTCCTCCCCCTCCAGACCCGCAGCTCCTGCCCCTCACTGCCTGTGCTCACTGGCTGAGCCACCTCCATCTCCCTGGAAGGTTTGCAGTGGAGTAGACCCCAAAAGCCTTCCCTCATGGACAGATCCAGCCTTCCCTGCCCAGCACAGAGGCCTGAGTCAGGGATCTAGGACAGTCTCAGTGCCTGGACCCGCTCTGGGGAGCCGCAAGATCCTTGGACATTTTGTCCTTGGAAATGAAAACAAAAACCCTTTAAAGGGCTGCTAAGCCTTAGATCTCTTGTACAGCCACTGCCAGCTGTGCCATTTATTCCTGGAGGAATAGAGATCTCAGCCTGCCTTTGGGCCAGCTTCTTTGAGAGGGGATATGTGTCCCCTTTCCAAGTCCCAAAGGGAGGACACAGCCCAGTGGGGAGGGAGTTTGCTATGGCCTTGTCTGATGCTGCCCAAACCAGCACATGGCTTGTTCCTCTAATGCTCATTCCAACCGTGCAACCTGCCTGGCAGACTAAACAGGGCTCAAAGTGCCAAAACCAGAGGATTTTCACCCCAACCCGTACTCCCTGGGGAGAAAAAGCATGTCCTGTGCGCTTAAGCCAACCCCACCGAGCTGTTCATCATCCCCTGGCACAGCCCCTGCTCTCCCCGGGGAGATAACCCCCAACAACTTGGCACCCGGCATCGTTCTCTACCCAGCTAACGAGAAGCAACCAAATGCCATCCAGCCGGTCCCCACCAGTAGCTGCTTTCAACAGAAGTCACCCAGAAACTGCCCCGGGGCCATGCAGCCGCAGCCCCAGCTGGCTGGGAGCAGATGGGAGCCAGCCAGCCAGCCAGCCACCTGCGGTCCCCACGGCCGCCTGCCACCAGCCAGCCCTCCCCAATGTCCCCAGCCTGGCAAGGCAGCTCCCAGGTCATGGCAAGAGCCAGGGAGCCACTGGAATAAGGGAGCAAAGAAAGCAAAGTTTGATGGCATCAGCTGGGGGATGCTTCCCACCAGATCCCCAAGGCTCCCACGGGACTCAGTGTGTGGAGTCCGTCAGTTCCTGTTTCACCAGCTGCCATGTGATTTTGCCTTGGGTATATTTTAAGCGCTGCCTTTGACGTCACACCTTCTTCCCCAGGATGCTGCTTTCTGTATGTTTCCAGGCAAAACGGTCCCCAAATCTCCTCTTCATCTTCCCCCCCACCAGGCACTGAGCTCCCCTGGCCTGAATTTCCCCCATCCCCTGCAGTATCACCTCCCCACAGCCAGGTCACCCCTTAGCAGCTGAACAAAGCTGAGGATGAGGGAAATGATACTTAATAAACACCTTTGGCACAACAAGGAAAAGGTGGAAAAAACACAGGGTGTGAGATGCCTGCTTGCCCAGCTATTGGACTCAGGGCAGGAGCAATCCATTGGCCCCACTGGGCAGATGCAGGAGGCAAGGCATCAGGAGATGGAGCTACCCAGGGTGGTGGGCCCACCCTGCTCCCTCCTTTCTTTCAGAGCTGGGTGCAAGTGAAAAATCCTTCTGGTGCACCAACTGACCACCCTGACAAGACCCATTGGGCCTGACAGGATCTGCAGCAAACTGGAAGCCAGACCCCATCCCAGCCCCTCCATCCCAGCTGCTCTCCTGGACTAGTTCCAGCCCCAAATGAATTGCTGCATCCTGCCCCAGACCAGAGGCAAGCCTCCAAATCCCTCACCTCCCAGGCCTGAGCACCTCCAGGAGCAGGATACGGCCAAGTGGGGAGAAGGACACAGGCAGGGAGGGAGCAGCATGGCCACTGTGCTTGTTCCAGCGGCTAGGGAGTGTTTTGCAGCAATGCAGCACAAACACGGTGAGCTCTTTGCTCGCATGTCTCATCCCAGAAACAGCCACTGTCTGTCCCCAGACACCTTCACCTGAGCCTTGCTTTACCTCCCATCAAGCTGTTTGGGCTGACCCATGACTGGTGGAGAGCAGCAGACGGCAGAGATCTGACCTGTTTTTTCCCTCCTCCCAAGACTTTTTACCTGCAGCTCCATCTTAGCACATCCCACTGGATCTCAGTGCCAACACCAGGCACACAAGTGCCTCCGTGTCCTTCCTCGGAGGTCCCCAAAGTCAGGCTGCCCATGGAGATGCTGTGGGGATACACACTGCCCCATACATGGCACAAACCCGCCCTTCAATGTCCTGCAAGCACCCCTGGCCCGAAAGAAATGTGAAACATGTGGCCAAGGGAGCACATTTCCTTACCCTGGACTTTGGGCACAGCTGGTTTTTTTCTCTTTGAATCCCCTGGCCATCACCCAGCCAGGCGTTTCCACAGGCTCTCCGGCATCTCACCTGATGGTGGGATGTCTGTGGCTGCAGTCCAGCCCCCAGTGGAGGTGGAAAATGCAGGAGGTCTTGGGTCTGGGAGAGGTCACTCAGAGGACTAAAGCAGCTGATAAAAAAAATCCCATCCCAGAGGTTCAGCTGGAAACGATCATCCACGTGAAGACAAGCGGGTTGGGATGAGCCACCCTCCCCTCCCTCGTGCCCCGCCAACCCTCCAAGCTTCCCGCACGAGGGGGGTTCACTGCACTTTAAGGACAGACCAAGCCCCAAGGTATGTGAAACACTGTTGGAGAGAAGAGCCTGGATGCCATCCCTCACCCTCCCCGCTGAGCTCCCATCCACCCAGTGAGACAGCCGCCCGCAGGGCTGCCTCTCCCCAGCCTCAGTGCGGAGAAGCCGCTGATGCTCGGCCCCTCTGGAGCCCTTTCCCATCGGGAAGAGCTGGGCTGCCCTACTATGGCTGGCATGAATGAAGGCATCTCCCCACCCCGTTAGCCTCCTGGGGCTGATTCTTCTCTCCCATCCAACAGCACAGACCCAGCCCAGCTGCAACAGGGGCCAGGAGGAGGAATCAAGCTCGGGAGAGTTTTGAGGAGTGTTTCTGCCTGGGCAGCATCTCCTGGGCTGAGCTGTGCAGGTCCAGCATGGCCACACTACCCTGCCCCGCTCTAGGGACGCAGGCTTCTGCCTTGAGCATCCTACAATAAGGCAGGATTTGCTTCAGCTTTGCAAGATGTTGGGAGAGGGGGATTTTTTCAGGCAAGGCACAGTTTGCTACAGCTTTGCAAGGAGCTGGGAGAGGGGCTTTTCCTTCCCAAGTCTCCTTACCTGGCTGGGAATGACAGCAGGAGATGGTTCTGCCGAGGGGAGATGTGCCGGCCGCGCACTGGGCTGGGTGGTACCCCTGCCCAGAGTGGGGCTGGGTGTGGTTTGGGTTTTGTACCTGTTCAATCCTCCCATGTTTCTAGTTTCTCCTCCTTTTCCCCAGTGCCCAGAGCTTTCTGTGCCAGCTGTGAAGTGGGGGTTACCCTGCCGTGCGCCATCCCTCCCCCTGAGGCTCCAGCACCACCTGGAGCCAAGCAAAGCCAGAGGCAGTGCTGAGATCAAGCAACGCTTGATGGGATCAGGGAAGGATTTACTCAGGCCTCAGAACAGGGTTTTCCTCCCTGTCCAACAGCACTCAAGAGCTTCAGCCACAGCACAGTGGGATCCCAGCTGGGACCCCCCAGGGTATCCCCCCACAAGAACCCCTCGAAACCAGCTGTTCAGGGACCTCCCGGGGCATCTTCCAGTGGAAACACCCACCCAGCTCCGCCTTTACATGGGAAACCATCCAAGCAGCGATTGCCTGTCAGTCCCCATCCCATCTTCCCCCCAGCATCCCCATGGCTGTCGGCACATGGAGCCGCTGCCAAGACAGCAGCGCGCTCCATTGTCCGGGTCAGGCTTTAACCGCTGCCACCCGAGAGGAGGTTTGGACACCCAACAAAACTGGCAACGCCAAAGAGACCCCGGAGGAGGTGAAGAGACAAACAACCGGAGAAATCAACCCCCAAAAAACAATGCATCTTTCCGAGGCCGGGATAAAGCCCCATCGTCCCTGCTGCAGGGCTCGACCTCGGCTGAATGACATGGCCACCACTGCTGAGAAAGGGACCGCGGAGGAATGCAGCTGCGTGGGGGTCCCCCAGGAAAGGGGGGGACATGAGGGTTCGTGTTTGGGAGAGGGGATTGCAAAGCCCGTGGCCTTTCAAGCCACAGCCCTGTCAGAGATGGGTGCTTGTGGTTCCATTTTGGCTGCACCACCTAGAAATTTAATCCCTGGGCAGAGCCGGGAGTGCTGAGCACAACCCAGGAGCTGAGAAGGGGGCTGCGAATCAAAGGGAGGGTTGGGGGATGCAGAAGGAGCCTGGATAAAATAGGAATCAATCAACCAGGCTGATTTTATGGACATTTTAACCTTCCCTTTTCTTTGTTACCTAGAATTTACAGGCCTTCAACTAGATGCTCGAAGCTGGAGCCAAGGGCAAAAAACACACGGCACCATCTCTTTGCAGCTGGGGATGGGGAAGATGGGATGGAACCAGCAGATCTCAGCCCCTGCCATCCTTTAGTTTCCCCATGTATGAAGATGTCTCCTCACCTAAACACCTGAGCTCAGCAGATGAGGCTTTGGGTTTGCACTGTGCACCTCCATTCAGGGTGGAAATAGGGGCTGGGAGTGCAGGGGAAGGCAGGGGTCCTGCTCTGGGGAAGGGTTAGGAAGTCCGGGGGGGAGGGGGGGGTAAGTCAGCAAAAACAAGAATAAGAGGAGTTGGGAGAGAGGATGAGGAAAGGGAAGAGTGAGGAGGCGGTGATGGGGAGACAGACTGCACCAACCATCTGCTGCGGGTGCTTTTAATTGCTTGGGCTCATTTCAGCTCCTCTGCCTTGGCTCTGCTGCAAGAGCTGCCAGCGATGGGAGCTGGTCCCCAGCACCAGCCTGGACTGCAAGGGACACTCAGGGATGGCGCAGGATGACACCCAGTCCCAGAGCAGCCCAGGTGCAATGGGGGGAAAGAAAGGAACCAGGTTTTGCAGGGCTGAACTGGGGAAAGCATCTGTGCCAAGGATGGGACCAGCCAGGGCTCCATTACCCGCTGGGGCCAGGGGCCTCTGACAAACCAGCTCCAGCAGAGCCACGCTGGAGCAGGGGAAGGAAATGCTGCTCAGAGCAGTCACAGATGCTTTACACAACCAGGCAGATGCCCCAATCCCTTGCAGCTTTTTAAAGGTGCCTCAATTCAAGCACTCGAGCTTGAGAAGGGGACAGGCACCTGGGGCTGCTGAGCTCTGCTCTAGGCTATAATTATCCCCCCCTCTCCCCCAGCAGCTCCTTCTGTACCATCTGCACCTCCCAACACCTCTCTCGCTCTTCCCATCACGGCCCTCCTGCCTGTCTCCCCCCAGAACCTCTCACCCAGGGGTCCCCACCCCAGCAGGGTTGCTTTCCCTGCACTCCCACATCACCTATGCCAACCTGATGCCGACTGGCAGGAGCAGGCACAAAAATCACCAGCCATAAATTTGGGCATCCTCTGCCCTCCTCAGTGTGGGATCTCTCTTGCCAGACCAGGAACCCCCTCAGAGGACCAAGGCCACCAGCCCCTGCCATGCTGCAGCCCACTCTGGGTGGTTTTGGGGGTCCCCACCATCACAAGGGCTGTAGCCCACAAGGTCTTTGTCTCAGCCCATAACATAAAAAATAACAAGCTGCTGTGCTCCCCACAGCCCTTTATCCCCCATTTGGGGGGTCAGGGAGGGAGGGAAAACCCAGATATTAATTATCTCTTCATCACATATGCAAAAAGCCAGCTTCCCATTGGCTGCACTGCATGAATCTACTCTCACAATGGAGCATCCACTCTCCCATTGGTTTAGCGGCCAGCAGTGATTTATAAGCTGGGCATTGTCTGCCCTTTGCGGGGGTCCCTGGGCTTCCAAAAGGCTCCAAATCCCTCACTGGGCTGGTCTCAGATCTGCCCCCCACCACCACAGATCCTATTAACTGGGGCCTGTTAATTGTTTGCACACAGCAGGGACAAGCCTGGGAGGAAAACGGGGGGACAGTGCTGCACCACAACCTGCACATCTCCATCCACGTTGGGAAAAACCAGCAGGAGCTGCAGATCCTGGCACTGTGGGGTTTTGCAGGGGGATCCCAGCATAGTGCTGGGAATGCTGAGCTCTTCACGTTTTCTAATCAGAGGGATCACCTGTATCCTGCAAAACTGCTGGGATTTAGGACTCAGAGGGGAAAAGGCAGCCCACCTCCTCAAGTCAGAGGTGTGTGCTGGCAGGAAGGATCGGGGTGATCTGGTCAGGAAGCTGAGGGGTTTGGCCAAGCACTGGAGCCATGCATCCCTCGCCTGAGTGTTTACAAACAGGATTAGCACTGCCAGCAGATTAAACATGCCATGCCTTGGGTTTAATTTCCCTCCCTGGGAAGGTTTGATATTGAAATCCAAGGCTACAGTGAGCTGCAGTGTCCAAGTGCTGGATGCCAGCTGTGATGAGCTTGTCAGGACTCTGCTTGTGCTCAATCTCTGAGCCCTTTGGCAACCCCAGTGGGTGAAATCATCCTAGTAAAGCTGAAAGCTGGGGATGGACCTGGGGGCATCGCTGGAGGTGAGAGGGTGAGGGCAGTGGAGGGGATTTGGGAGCCAAATCTGTGTCCTATGTTTGGGGGGGAGCCAGCAGATCCACGTCAGAGCCTGAGCCCAGGCAGCTTCTTTCCAGAAACCTGCCCTGAAGGGACAGCCAAGGCAAGATTGGGAAGATACATCCAAAGCGATCACTCACCAAGCAGCTTAACACAATCAGCTTAGAGCACCAAGGAGAAAAAGCTGTGGCTGAAAGAAGTCAGATCCTTAATCTTGGAGCAAATCCTGCTCCAAGCCCTCCCCTCCCTGCCCCATCCATCCCCTTGGGACTTTACCCTCCTTTTTCCAGCATCCCAGGAGGGTTTATCCATGTAGATCACAGGGAGCAGGGTCAGGCTGGGGACGGGCCAAGCACTGGGGACATCCGTCTGCAAACACATGAGAGGAGAGAGGTGAAAAAGAGCCCGTGGGAGATGTTTCTGATCCCGACATGGGGAATCTTGCAGGTAAGCAAGGTGGCAGCTGGCACATGTCGGGTCAGGGAGAAAGGCTGATATTCGGGGAGAGCCACCACCACTGGGATAAACCCCAAGGCTCAGGAGTTTGAGTATTAAGAGAGGAAAAGAGGGTGATTGGAAAGGGGAGCTTTCAGTTGCCGTGTGAGTAGGATGCAGCCGAGGCACTGTGCTGCAAACACAGGGGTCCCCTCTCTGAGAGGGACAGGGACCCTACTCCTGATTTACCCCAGGACCAGCTGGGAAAGGATCCCAAGAACAGGAACAGTCGTGCTGGGAGGGCGAGCCAGCCCCTCATCCTATCTCATCTCACCAGGTAATTGCCTCTCCCAATTACCCAATTAGCATAAGCAAAGGTAATTACAGAACAGAGGCGTACAATCATACAGCAAGTGCCGTGATTTCGGGTGGCAAAAGGAAGAGCAAGACATGTTTTCAGAGACGACACTGGGAGGGAAATCACCTCAAAAAAGTGAGGGACAGGGACAACATGGCAGCTTTGCACACAGGTTTGCACACGCGTGTGTGCTAACAGCCCCTATGGGCACATTAACAGCTCGGTGGAAGGATGAATTACAGAGCCAGGCAGCTGCCAAGCAATTTGGGATTGCCGTGTGTTAATTATATTAACACACACAGGTCCTCTGCCCCGTTTCTTCCTTTTCCTCCAGCGCAGGGCTTGGGTTTGCAGCATTTTTTCTACTTTATAATCGCCCGAAGGGAGGCATTAATGGCCGGGTGGAAGGATAAATTGCAGGGCCAGGCAGCTGCTAGCAGTTTAGAATTGCAACGTGTTAATTATGTTAAAGGCACTAAATAATTTCACTGTATAGATGGGGGGAGGGAGGGAGGAAGGAGGTGGTAGAGAGGATGCTCCAGGAGGCTACAGCATGTCCAAGGCGCTGGAGGGAATCAGGTACATAGAGCCAGGAAAGCACAGGCACCTTGTTCCCATCAGCTCCTTTGGAAAGGGCAAGTTTTTAAAATGTAATAGCCTGCTCTAGAGGTGTTTGGAGCCTGAGCATGCTGGCTTTGGACAGTCAGGGCTGGAGAAGCCGTTTCCCCTCTAGCAATGCCAGGCTGACCCAGGCAGGTACCCACAGCGGGCTGCATGGAGGAGGACAGCGGGGAAGCACTCTGTCCTTGCAGGGAAGAAATCAGCCACCGTGAAGAAACCTCCTTTCCACCGGTGAGACGGTTCATGTCCACCCCGAGACCCCCGGCGGCTGCGCTCCCCGGGGAGAACGGGCAGGACCCGCCGCCTCTGGCTGGGCTCAGCCGGGGCCACCGACCTTCCCTCTGCGGGGTCCCGTTGTCACTAGATGGCAGTGGAGCATCTCCGTGAGGCTCTGGGGGAGCCTGGAGCCTTGGGAGACCCCACCACCACCACCACCACCACCCACCCTCCTTCCCCGAGCCTCTCCCATCCCCTCCAGGCAGACCCCGGAGCGATGCTCGGAGCCAGCCTACCCCAGTACTGGTCCAAAGTGATCCTAGGTTGGATCTCAGCAAACCCAAGCTGCCAGGCATCAGCGTTGCCCTGGATACAGCCCCTTTTCTGGCTGAGCCTTTATTTGGGTGGCGGGGAAAAAAAAAAAGATCTTGGCTGCTTAGCAGGGATTTCTTCTGCAATGGTTTCGGTTCTGGCTTCGTGTGCGTTGCCCACGTTTCTGCCTGAGAGAGCCCAGGTGCGAGCGTGATGCAGATCCCAAATTCCCCACTCGGTCCCGGTGCTGCAAATAAACCCCCAGCCCTTGCGCAGATCCTGGCTGTCCCCTTGTTAGGGCAAATGCAGGGGCCCTGTGTTATACAAGCTATAAACAGGGGAGGCAAGACAAAACCCTGGAGCTGCCATCCCTATCCTGGGCTACCGTCTCTCTGGGCTAAAAACAGATTCTTTGACCCGGACACAATCCCATGGGAGCAACCAGCATCGAGGAACTAAACTACCCTGCCAGACTGACAGCAGAGTGGCTGATGCCAGTGCTCCTAAATGAGGAATCCCTCAAGAAAATCAGTTTAGTTCAATCGCTGTAGCAGTTGGCACGTGGTTACAAACCAATCTAGAAATGAGCTCCATTAAATCAGTATAATTTCTGGGCATGCATCAGCTCTGGTTTTACAGTCCTTCAAGCAGGGCACTCCATCTACAGCAGAGTGGATTTTTTTGGAGATGTCTGGTTTTCCTGCCTCAGCATCACACCTCCCCTCTGCTCTCCAGGACCAGCAGCTGGGATGGGGCAGTCCCACAGCTGAATCCATTCCTGCTTGGGAAAGGGATAGCAAAACCTGCAGATGGTCTCTCTCCAACATAGTCAGGTCTGGGATGTGCAGCTCCAGGCTGAAACACCTGGTCAAAATGCACACGAATACCTGAAAAGGGAGAAACTCACTCCAAATTCAAGACTAGCTGGGAGGACAGAGCCCCCAGACCCAGCAGAGCAGAGGGATGTCACAGCACAGGCAGGAGACACCGCAGCACTGGGGTGCAGGGATGGGGTGAGGTTAGGGAATGGATGTATCAACCCCTGGCACAGGGCTGATAAAGGATGGAAATAAATAAGCCAGAAATGCTCAGCTCCTCTGGTCTGTACTGTGCAGAGAGCATCAAGATGCAGGGCTGGTGTGATACAAGCCGTCCCCTCCAAGCACAGCAAAACCAGTACCCCACTAGCACCTTCATCTAGCAAAATCCACAGCATCCACCACCTGCTCTATATGGACTCCCAGACCAGCTTGGGAGAGTTATTCTAGGGTTTCTCCCTTCTTTTGGGCATGGCCAGGCCAGACCCCCAAGTGAGGGGAGGTGAATAGGGATGGGAAAACCAGACAAAGCCTTGCTTTGCAATCCCTGACTCAAATCTTACCAGAGAGCAGGTGGGATCCATGAGTCCTTGTGACTTCAGCAACCACAGCAAAGCCTAAAAAAAGGGATGACATTAAATCATTATGAATACTCAGTTATTTATTGGATGCTTCAGTGGGCACAGGTGTGCCTGGCAGCTTCTGACCACACAGAAACCAACACTGTCGGCAGAAATCAGGGTGATGCAGTCCAGCCGCAATTCTGGAGAGTGGCACTAAGACCACATCCATCCTCCAAAGGGATTTATTTCTTTGGCAGTGAGAAGGAGGGAAAGCAGCATGATCTGCTCATTCTCAGCTGCATTTCCACAGTCCCCCAGGACCTGCATTCCCTGACACCAGGGCATCAGATTTCCATGGCTGAGGATCAGCCTCATATCACTGGGGTCTGAAGGAAATTGGGGCTGATGGGAGGCCCCGGGAGTTGGGACAGGGTTTGGAGGCTGATGCCTTCAGACCAAAGGCACCCATTATCCCAGCTGCTGCTGGGACAGGCACAGAGCCCAGGTCCTTTGGGGGCACCAACCCCATGGGCTGGGTAAAACACATTGGGGTGTGCCCCAGGGGGGAATTTGGGATTTAACCTGGGGATTTCTTGTCTGGGGCGCAAACTCACCTCCTGCCTTCTTGCATCACCATGCAGGTCCTGGGATGGGTACATGAAACAGGGTAGTGGGGAGAATATGAGCCTGCACCAGGCTCTGCAGCCAACATGGCAGGGAGCCCTCCTCATTCACCTCTTCTACAGGCTGCAGAAGGAAGGAAAGATGTTTGCAGAGAGACTCCAAGAAAAGAAATCCCAAGGGTCAACCCCATGTCCTGTTACCTCTCAATCTCTACCCTAAACCAAGAAGAAAATAGGAGATAGCAGCTATTAAACAGCAGCCCCTCCACCTGCTGTCAGTCACCCTGACTTGGGACAGCTGATGGCAGTGATTGAGAGCAGCTCGCAATAGGGTTGAGCTCCTCTTCTGGGGTCTTCCCTGCTCTCCCCCCCTCCCAGCCCATCCAGCTCCTCGGAGGAGAGCTTCCCCAGGCTGGATCCATCCCCTCCATATTTATTAAAACAACAAATGGGCTCTGCCTCCAGTTGCCCTCATGCATTCCTGCAGGACCGGCAGAAGCTGGACATGGCAGCGGGTGCCTTAGAAAAAAGCATCATCCCAAACCCAGCTGCTCCATGTCCCGCTGAGCCGCCTCATGGGATGGGGGGTCCCTGTGGGAAGGGGTGTTGTCACACCGCGTCAGGTCCCATCAAGGCGGAGGTGTCCCAGCAAGAAGCAAAGGGGTAGTGGGATGATGGATCTCACGGTGATGCACAGCTCCTGCACCTGACTCCTGCAGAGCAGATGCTTTTTTCTTCCTATAGCAAATGCTCTTTCTGCCCAATTCCCACCTAGGGAGGAAATTTCTGCTGCCCTTTCATCCCCTTTTGGGGCTGGATACAACCCCTCACTCCTTCCTAGGATAAAGCACTGCTCTGAGTGGTTGGCAAATGCTGCTGTGCTCTCACCCAGAAGCAGTTGTGTTAGTGGGCAAAAGCTGGGGCCAGGGGCGGGG
>JANZLQ010000055.1:5852504-5864414 GCA_026212715.1 Elanus axillaris
GGGGAGGAATTAATCCTCTGTACACAGCCGAGGCGAATCGGCTGGGCTGGGAGGTTTTCCTGCTGGAATCAATGAAAGGATGGATTTCAGCCTGCAAGACAACGCAGCCTCAATAGGGTCAGCGTGTCCTATGCTGCTGGGGTCTGGCCTCCTTTGAATGAAACAAGTTAATGAAATTACTGCAAGTCAGAGGGACACAGAGGAGGCTCTGTGCCTTCCTCTGCGGAAAAGCGTTTCCACATTCAGCTCACCAATATTGCCTCTGTGCCAGGGACCGTGGCACCTGTGGGGGATGCTATGCAGGGCAGGAGTGAGGGGATGCTGTAAAATCCATCCCTGGTGTCTGCTCTCAGTTTTCTGCTCTTGCCCGGGCTGGTCTGACAAGCAGAGAGGATGCTGCTGTGCTGGAGGAATGGAGAGCAAACACAGAGCTGCAGCAAAACAGACAGCAAAAAAAGATGCTGCAAGCAACCTTATCGTTCCCTGCTGCCAATTAACCTTCTCTGTGTAATTTTATCCTCTGTCCAGATCAGCAAGTCCTCAGGCATGGTTTGGGTTGGGCTGAGAGTATGGGGCAACCCCTTCTTGGCTCCTTGGGGAGCAGGGGCACAGAGAGGGGTATTCTGCCTCCCCTCCACTGCCGCCGGCCTTGGCTAACAACCGTGACTCCTCCGTGCAGCAGAGGAAGCGGGGTTAATGCCGAGGAAAGCCTCAGCCAACTCCGCTGAGCTCATGCCCTTGGTGAAGTTAATGAATTTACTTCTCCCCAACTAGCCAAAGGGAAGAGCAGCAGGGGCTGCTGCAGGGCACGCTGTGCCTGGGAGCTAGGTGGGACCCATTAAACTCCATCCTGGGGGTGAGGCAGCACCGTCCCACTGGTCACACATGTCCCTGGGAGAAGGGGGAGGGGGGGGCAGTTTCATCTCACCCAAGCAATGTCCTCCCGAAAATGGGGCCAGGAGAAAACCCCAAGAGCAGGGAAAGATGAAGGGACAGACAGAGACACTCTTAGGAAGGAAGGAGGGGACCAAAGGGGAGTTGCTGGTACTGGTCAGGTCCTGCTCATGGGGTAACTCCATCAGCCTGAGAGTGGACATGCTGGGATCTGTATTACCTAAATTACCAGCTTTAGACCCAAATACAGTGGTCACTCAAGCTGCTAAAATTTAGCCTGTGTGAGCATCTCTGTGCTCTGAGAACCTCTGCCCCAATGAAACCACCTCATACAGAGGCCACACATACACACCACAGGGTCCCCCAAGATCCCAGCACCCAGAGACCCATGTCCTTCCCAAGTACTCAGCACAAGGGGCTCCATCAACAGCTCCCTCCACCACGTGGGTCCCCTCTCCAGCTCCTTGCTCCAGCTTTCAGGGCTCTGCACAGCCCAGCTGGTGTGGGGAACCCCCAACAAAGATGCTCAGAAGAAGCAGCAGCAAAAAAGACAATTACAAATCAACACTTCTCTCCCAGCATGGCCCATTCTACAGTTTCAAATGAGGAATGTGGTGCCCAGACCCCATCATAAATTTTCCCCTGATGTAACCCCCTGAAACACTCACTTTCCCCCAAAGTACCTGGATTTGATGACTTTCCCATTGGTTTCACATCCTGGGATATCGGTTCTCTGGGTGATCCCTCCAGGAACATCCTCTCCCAGGCACTGGACCACAGGGGCAGCTGCTGACTCCCTGCTCCGGGAAGCAACAGCCCCTTTTACCCTTGGCTCCATACAGAAAGGGCAGATCCTGACTGTTTCTTCCTCCCCAACTACTCTGGGCACAGAGATTTAATGTGAAAATGCTGTGGGCTGTTTGGGGAGCGGGAGAAAGACATCTTTTACTCCAATTTGGCAGAGGTCGCCTCCACTTATTGCTCTGAGCTTCCCCCCCTGCTGCTCCGAAGGCTTTGAACCAGCTCAGATCCCGTTAATGGGGTTAAGCAACAGCAGGGAAAACGTAGCATTAGTATCAGAGGAAATATAGGGAGCCTGCTGGTGTTTAGGGCCTGATTCTGCGGGATGCTTAGGCTCTCCATCACCTGGGACAGTCCTGTGTTTCATGCCATGGAGTTGTTCTTGATAAACACCCAATGCAGGGAAAAACCCTGATGTGGAAAAGCTCAAATCGTGGAAACCAAGTGGGGATGTATTTGGGGAAAGTATCCCGGCACGCTGCTCTCCTCCACCCTGCGGGCTCACACGCAGTAAGATGCAGCCCACATCCATGCTGCAGCAAGGGAAATGTGGTCCTGAGAGCCTCATCCCAGTTACTGGGGTCCACGCATCCACCAAGATGCAGGACCTCTGCCCGACCCCCCCTCAGAGCTGAACACACTCCCCTTTGCAGAGCCACCACATCTCCCGCTGTTGTGTTTATACCAATTAACATGCTCAAAGAAATTAATGAGCTCTAACACCTCCAGCCATCACCTTCCTATAATAGCAGCGGCCCAGAGGGTGTAAGCAGACAGCAGGGCACGTCACCGAGCTGGACCACGCCACTTTGGGATGGGAAAGAAAGCAAGGATGGAGATTTGCTTCTATAGGCACATCATGTATCTGCCAAAATCCCAGGGCTTAAATCGTCCTTTCCCAATGAGCCTGTCTCATGCAAACTTGCACCATCACTTTTCATCCATGATGGCCCATCCATCTGTCCCCAGTCCTCCTGGGGCTGGCAGAGGTAAAGGTCTCAGTGTAATCAGGGTCTCTCACTCTCAGAGAAGAGGAAAGGAGGGGCCAAGTCTCCCCCAAGCCCTTGCATCCCATCAGTGAGTCTCCACAGGTGAGTGCAGCAGCCAAAAGGAAAGGAGAGAGCAGATGACCAACGCTCCAGACAACCGATCAACCCAAGACACCTCTTACACAAGTTGCACATGCTGGCCCAGTTCCTCAGCAGAATTAAAACCACCAGGTGCTCTTCAGCTGAGCTTTTTTGGGTGCCTAAGAAGTTTGGGGGTTGAAATTGCTTAAAAGTTCAATGGCACAGGTTTTATTTCCTATCAAGGGACCTTTGAGATATGGAACAGCTTGCGGCTCCTCACAGGGAGATTTGCAGTTGAAAGGTCAAAGCTGTTTCTGGTTCTCCTTATCAGCATTGGCCGAGCAAGAAGGAAACCTTTCACCATCTGGGTCGGGTAGGGGAGGTCACGCCGGGGACAGAGCACTGGGGCACCGGGTATCCGGAGATGAGACGCCGATGGCAGAAGGTGGGAAGAAACCCAGGAGACAGGAATTATGCCCTATCTCCAGACCTGCAGCAAAACCATGGAGGGGAAGGCTACCCTTCCCACCACCCTGGCAGACCCCATGGTCCCATCTGCTGGAAGACCAAAGGCAGTGGGACATGATGGTTTGGGGGATACCATTGCCCAAAGTGGATTTGGCCACTGCAACCCTGTGGGTGGCCCCACTGGTGGCCACTCAGCTCCCTGGACCTGTTCCACGTCCCTCCCAGCACTGCTGGGTTTGCTTTGGCTTGCACCATTGACAAGGATGAGGACCCATGTTGGGTTTGGGTGCTGGGACCTCTGCAGGGCTCTGCAGAAACACAGTGGTGGCCAGGCACAAAACCCCCAAAGCAAGCCAGAAACAGCGTTTGCTTTACAAAACCAAAGTCTCCTGAGCCTAAACAGAGTCCTGGCCCTGATGGACAAGTTTCTCCACAGCCAAGCAACATGATGTGTCTCCCATCTGACCGCCTTTGCCTTCACCCCAAATAACTAGGTGCTAGAAGCAACTTCCAATGATAGCAAAGCTTAAAGGCTTCTGGGCTCAGCTTTTACCCAACTCTGCCTTGTTCTCAGCCTTCATCCCCCTCTTTGCATCCAGCCAGCCAGCCATCTATCCATCCCAGGCCATAGCACCATAGCGTCCATCCAACCAGTGCTCCAAGCTGTTGGGCACTTTGATCTCCCCTTTCCCTGCTCCTGCCTGTCTGCCTGCTCCTTCCCATTCCCCGCACAAGCTGGTCCTCACACACCTTAAATCAGCCGACCCAGCCAGGCCGGGAGCCGGAACAGGCAAAACAAATCGGTGGGAAGCAAGAAGCCTTGACAGCCCATCTGGTTTTTGCACGACTCCCCCGGCGCTCTTGGCGTTGTCACCTTTCATTCATCCTGACAGGTACAGAGATCACCACCAGCCCGATCTCTTGAAGCCTTGACATGCACAATCCTGCTGTGGAAATACAAGAGCTCCTGCTGATGTGCCTTTGGGGAAAGCAAAACTCTCTGCAAAGCCCTTGGCTGGGAGGAGTGGAAAACACATGGTGAGGAGGGGAAATATACCGCCCAAGATGCATGAAGGTGGCTCTTTGAGGTCAACCTCACCTCTCCTGGCTTTGTCTGGTTGTAAACACAGCCAAGCATCACCAACCCATCAGCAAAACCACCCAAGAAAGAGCTGGTGAGATGTTTGCAATTCTCAAGAACAATGTTGGTGCCCCGTGCCTCAGTTTCCCCTTCTGGAAGAGAAGTACTTTGTTCCCTGGTATTGTCTCCTTGATGGGACCATGAGGGTAAGGACACATCCAGCACCCACCACCAAACTGCAGCCTGAAAGATCAATGAGCTGGAGTATCCTGTGTATGCTCCTGTACCGCATCCGTCTGAGCGGGTCTCACCCAGCAGCAGGGCTCACACGTACATCGCCAGCTGAGACCCGCTCAGACAGATGGACAGACGCGGTACAGGAGAGACAGCAATGAGAAAATACAGCTCTCCTCCCCACAGAGCCCCCGGGGATGGCTCCTTCCCCCCCTGCCACCAGCCACCAAAAAAAAAAAGCCGATTACTTTCAGGTGTTGGCCAGTTAATAAAATAAATCTTCCCCTTAAGGAAAGAGGAGGTTTGCATGGGGGGATTTTTTTTTTTTTCTTTTTTCCAAAGGCTAAACACAAACCAGAAGGCAACGGACTCCGGCACGTTGGCTCCACTGTCCTTTCGGGACACAGTTGGAGACACTTGGCTTTATTTTTTTCCCCTTCTTTCACCCCCCTCCAAAATTTCCCCTAATTTTTAGGGGCTGCTATGAATTTATCCCAGTAATCACAAGGCGATGCCATCCCACCGGCTCGGCCCCAGGGAGTTACTTGCATCGTTGTTTGTTACAGACTCTCCAGAGAAAACTTTTCCTTTCCCTGCAATAAATTTTCCACTTACATTTTAAGGGAAGAAAATGTTTTCCGGTGCTTTTTCTGGCTCTCTGTCGGGAATGATTACTCCCAGATTTATTGGGATTTGCAAAGGAGGCGGTGATACCTGGGATCTCCGAAACTCACCGGGATAATGATGCAGGCAGCACTTGTCAGCCTCAGATCTGATTTATGGAGCAAGATTTCGTCCGTCCCGGTGCGTATAATTTACTGGGCTCTGGAAGTGGCTCATTAGGGGATGAGACGAATAAATCCATCAATTTCCCCGGGGAGGGGAAGACCTTTGTCCAGCTCTGCGTACTGCTCGCAAATCCCAAGGCAGGCTTTGGGGTTTTCCTCAGTGGCAACCGGACAGGGAGCAGGGCCCTCGCAGACAGCTGCCGGGATGGCTGAGCCCCAGCTGGGGGGGATCAAATGAGCCCCAAGGTGGGAGAAGCATCCTGGGGCATCCCCGGACACGGTGTGGGTCCTGCGGCCCCATGACAGCCGGGTGTGAATCGGAGGGGGTGCTAAGACCCCCCCCGGCACGGTGTTGGGACCCACTCCTCGGATGCCAAACAAGCAGGGGAAGCTCGAGCCAAATGCATTTGCTCTTACAAAGCTGATTTCTGGAAGGGCTTGGATTTATTCCTGATCCCTGCCGGGATCAGAGAGTCGGTTCAGCCCTTTCTCACTGCACAGAGAGGAGCTGGGCTAAACCACCACCCCCCTCCAGCACCCCAAAAACATGCCCCACATCACCTCCCTTTTGCTTTTTTTCCCCCATTTCCCCCATTTTTTCAGCCATTTTCCAACTTAAGACCAAAGTCTGCCCAGGGTCACCCCATGCAAACCCAGAGTAACTGAGCCCACTGCGAAAGGCTCAGCCCAGCCCTGCACGAATAGGGAATAACCCCCCCACCCCAGGAGAATTAATTCCCCCCCCCAGCCACAGAGACAGCCAGGCAGCTGTTCATCCTACGCCAGCATAAATCTGCAATAACACCCAGCACCGAGATACTCTGATTTACATCCATTTAGCCGGCTGCTGCGGTAATTCAGGGGCTGGATCCTGCTCCTGGTTACGTGTATGTTAAATCCAAAGTGACCTCACTTATTTAGTGCCGTTATTTCAGATTTACGCCACATAATGGCGTTACTCTAAAACGAGAAATTCAAATCAACTCGAACCCTACCATTTCCCAGCGGAGCAAATCTGGAATAAATTCCCTTTAATCCCTAGATGTATTCCTGATTTTGCACTCACTATCAGATTTTTAGGAGTCAAAAGACCCATTCGGCAACCAGTTACACGTCTTTTACTAGGATTAATGCCATAAGTACACATCCAGCCCAGAATCTTCCCCAAATCCCAGCCGCTGCCGGCTTTCTGCCGCTTCCAGGCTTCATTTCAGCCCCCTTTTTTTTTTAATATATATATTTGGAGCAGCTGGAAGGAAAAACAAGCCTGAACTTGGCATTCTGAAGCACTTTCCAAAGCAGCCTGAAAATCCCCCACATGGACAAAGTACAAATCTTTCCGTATTAAAGCAGAAAGCCGCCCGGCGTAACGGCACGGCATCAGGACAGTGATGGGAGAAGGGATCCATCCCTCTGCCTCCCAGCATAAAATTGAGTTTATAGAGACCAAATTAACCCGTGGTGGAAATCCACCCCGTGGCCCTGACTGCAAGGATGGGGCCGGATCCTTGTTTAAAGCAGCCCAAGGGAATTAAACTGATTTATTCCTGCAGCTCCTCTAAAGGCCACTACATCTCCAAAGCACTTTATAAACACTTTTTTTTTTTTATTCAGCAGCTGCAAAAAAACTGCTAGTTTTTACGTTGGTTTGAATCAAGCCAAAATAATGTTGATCATTTTTGTGGGTTCTTTTCTTTCCCCCTAACTATCTGCATGTAATGTAAACGAAAACAAAAGCCGTGAGGCTTGGCTTTCCCGCCAGGTTTAATCCCATCCGCAGCCCTGCAGTTTGTTTTCACGGGTTTTGTTTCCTCGATTGTTATTGCTATCATTAATTTATGGCACACTTCAATGCCAAACACTGCTCTGAAGTGAGCGCTGGAAAGCAGCACCAGGATGAAAACGGTAACTTAGAGATTTCAAAAGCCAAAAAAAAATTCGCCAAAAACATAACCAAAAAAATTGCCAAAAAATTCCAATTTCAACGAATTTGCTATTTTCTGGAAAAAAAAACCCTGTTGCTAGTGCTGAGGGTGTGCGCATGTTATTGCAGCACATGTGTATCCCTCCTTGCTACATCCACGGGGCTCTAATCCAGCTACACAGGGCTGTACGTATAGATGATAAAGTCATAATATATTTGTATAAATTTAGGTATTGATGCAATTTTGTGAGTGCGATTTCTGCATGCTCATCTGTACCTCTCTGCAGTCTAGACACAAATTTATATGATTTTAGTGTCCATGTGCTGGTAACATGAACTGATACAGAAATACGCTGTTTGCATGCAAAATTATAATACACATTTGCATGTGATTAAATTATTAGTACATATATCTGGATGGCTGTAAATATGCATGTGTAAATAAATATGCATGTATATAAATATGCATACATGTATATAAATATATACGCATGCATGTAAAGCATGTGTGTGACACGGAGGCTGTCGCCTGCCTTTGTGCATCATTATTACACATGGGTAGATATCTGCTTTTGTGCTTTGCTTTTGTGAAACCTGGAAACGGGACCGTTTTCTACATCGTCAGCCTCGTTAATAACAAATCTGGCCCTGGCTGAGTGGACCCGATGGGTTTCCGGCAGGGTCAGACCGAGGGGCTCCGTCTCCCACTTGCTAATGGAAAACAGGGTTGCGATCAGCAAGGGAGATTTCCCCAGGTAAATTAATAAAGTCATTTTTCCTGCCATCAGTGTGCACATTCCTGAGCGAGATCGAACCGTAACTTGGGATGAAGCTCTACAGTGAGTTGGACATTAGGAACTGGAGGATTTTCTGGGATATGCGGGAGGCAGAGAGGGATGTGCAGAGGGACAAGGGCTGAGGATAGCTCTGTGATAGCTGTAATAGCTCTGTAGATTTAGCAAAAAAAAAAAAAAGTAAGTAAGCAAGGGCACAGATTCCCTTTGCTGCTCAGGACTGAGACTATCAACCCTGCATGACAGAGAGATGCCCAAGACAAACTAAAAGACCGTGTTGGCACCCAACAAGGGGTGTAAACCCACCAGGGATGAATCTCTCCTGGGTATTAGGAGAAGGACCTCACCGTGGAGCGCAGAGTCTGGAGGAGCCCAGGCTGGGGACACAAGCGGAAGAGCAGCCTGCGTGGCCAATGGAGACCCACGTCTTCCTCAGGTGAGGGAAGAACCTCCTGGGTTTCCCCAAAATGCATGTCCTTGCAAAGGACAGAGGGAATGGCCTTCGTTGTATCATTCCAGCTCCTTTTGTCAACATGTGGTGTTTCTCCAGGCTGAGGTCCTGCCCTGGGCATGGAGAGGAGCAGCAGAGCTGGAGAACAACCTCCAAGCCCTGGTCCAAGCTTGCTCAGCAGTCACCCAACACAGCTGGGGACGCTACAGGCTGGGGGGAGCTTTGGTGACTAATAGTGTCATCAGGAGGACAGTTGTCCCCAGATTCTGTCCCTTCTGCCTTGACCTTGAAGCTCACGTGCCAGAGCCACACTGAGCTGAGCTGCCATCCTGCTTTCCAGAGGAAGCCATAGCTTTTTCTTAGCAGGCTCTCAGGAACAGGCTTTCTTCCCAAACTGTAGATCGCAGAGGAAAAAAATAACAAAAATCAACCCTCTTGAGAAAACGCCCATGGGCTGGACCATGACTGCTGGTCCTCACCTCTGCTACCCATTGCTCAACCTTCAGGCTGGGAGGAAAGCATGTCCTTGGAGAAGGAGAAGCCCATTCCTGGTCCTGTGCGTTAGGCATTGCTCCGTGCCTCACCAGCATTTCCAAGGCTCTGGGTAATGTTGCAAAGTCTCGACTGTGCAGGGGCGTTCATACAAACCACAGAGCTATGCAAACCCTCCCAGCCTCCTGCCGAGCTCTTCAGTGACATCTCATGATCCCAGGGGAGGCAAGGCAGCTCTCTGGGATGGTTGGAGACAGTCGGAAAAGCCAATGGGATGCAAAGAGGGGAGGAAAAAACATCCTCCTCCCAGCAAGCAAGAGAGAAACTGAAGACAGAAAATGTTTGCCCACAGAGCATCCCGCTGGAGTCCTCCCACTGCACTTGGTGGCTTTCTTGCTGTGGCTCGTTTGGTGGCAGATGCAATTAAAATGGGGCCACAAAGGGTCATTTCAATCCAAGAGCCAACCCAGCGGCACTTCCCCTTGCAGAGATGCTGGAGCCGGATGCTGTGACATTGTGAAAAGCTTCTGCTGGAAGCTTTTCAGCCAAGGAGTTTGTTGGGATCATCCTTTGCCCATCGATAATCTGGTTTGTGACAAATGAACCTCAGCGAGCCCCAGGAGCCCGTGGTGACCTCCATCTCCCGGTCAGTCCCGCAGCGGCACCCATCCATGGTACAAGGGGCAGAGCCCTGGTCCCCCGAGGAGAGACCTAAGAAGAAGCACCCACCTTGCTCTCCCCCAGCAGCCTTTGCCCCTAATCTCAAAGCACCCAACACATCCATCCACCAAGCCAGGAGGATGAGGCACCCTTGTCTGGCTCTACACGCAAGTAAAGCCAGGGCAGAGGATTGGTGGCAGGTTCAGAAGGACACCCTGGGAGTCCTGATCCTCAGCCCTGCTCCCTGGAGGGACCAAACCCCTCAGCAGCCCCACGAACTGACACCAACACCACAAATATCCAGAAGAGTTCATGAACCTCTGCTCACACTGCCTTCAGCTCCCAAATACCCCAAATCCCACCTTCCCAAGTCCTCTTCCACCTGCCCAGGAGGGTCCCAATGATGGCTCCAGCCTGGAAAACCAGCATATCCCAAACCAGCCTGTCCGCCCCCCTCCGCACCACAGGCACACATGGATAGGCTCATCTCTCTGCTATTAAAATCCTTTAAATGCCAGTAGTAAAACTGGGAGAGGTACGTTGAAACTAATAAGCTTTTACAGGAGTTATGCTATGTTTAATAATATTTAATGACTTCTTGCATGCCAGAGGACTTATAGTCCCCATTTAGCAATAATTTACAACACACAGCGAGCTGTGGACAGTCAAGCAGGGAAAATTTCAACAGCTCCAGCTGCTGTGAAGGGAAAGCGTCAGGGAATGCTGTGGGATGCGGGATTCAGAGGGAGCTGTCGTGGGCATTTTAAAGGGTGCACGAGGAGGGGGCACTGCACACTCAGCCCCCCGTTCGCAGAGCCAGCCCCTCGCAGGACTCCCTGCCAGGATAAGTCTGAGCTCAGGATCACAACCCAGCTACTATTTTTCTTGCAAATGCAGCTTCCCTGATCAGGGACTGGGAAATCTAGCTGTGATTTATACCACACGCCACAAACCCAGCACTTCTGCGATAACAGGGGGTTTTGCAACAACCCGACAATGTCATATCAACCCTGCAACTGCTGCCAAGACATAGGGGTTACATTATATTTTTATCATAAGCTCTTTGAAATGTGGTTGTCTTGTGAGTCCAGATTTGCACCACGTCTGGGATAACAAAGTACTGCCCCAGCACTGCTAATAAAAGCAATAGCACGCTGCATAATGTTATTTAATGGTCAGCATTATCCTGTTGTTCCGCTATTTAGCATCACACGGCTGTGATTCGCCTGGTCTTCTCCGCCTCTTTTTGCTGCTCCCATGCAGTTCATCCGCTACCCTGCAGCCCTGATACCTGCAGGTTATTTTTTCCCTAGACCCAGAGAAAGGAGTGATGCCCTAGGATGAGTTAAAAGCCGCGGTCTGTGTTGTGCGTAGGGGAAAACAGCAAATGGAGGCGTAAAACATCACCCTTCAACCCAGATATCTGCTCATTCCTCCATGCCTGTTATTTAATTCTCTCTCCCTCTGACACCGAGTCTTTAAATTGCCAAACCTGCCCCATGGTTTTGCACACAAACACCCCTAAAGCTGTATAAGCCCCCCCTTCACCAAGCCAAACGTCCAGCCCCGGGGAGCAGCCAAAGCAGCTCCAAAGCGGATGGATGCAGAGGAGCAAAAAAAGGAAGCGAGAGGAATGGGAAAAAAAAAAACCCAGGCAAGCTCTGATCCGCTCTGCCCCAATGCTGGCACCCACTGCAAAAGCCAAAGCCAGGCTGCTGGGGATGGGGGGACCCAAGCCCTGGGGTGTGCTACCAGCGGCAGGAACACTCGGGGAGCAGGACAGGACCTCCTCGGTGCTGGGAGCAAACACTGTGCACGCCAGCAGAGCCCAGCGCCTGCTCCAAGGGCAGACACGGCCCTGTGGGATCCTGGATCTTGTGCCCCAGGGTCACCATCATCCCTGAACTGAGCTGCCCAGGCCTCAGCCCCGGCCTTGTCGGGGGAAAGGCTGCAGATGGGTTCAGTACAGCTTGGGAAGGGGAAAAAACGAAACAGAGGGTGTCTGAAAAATGGAAGTTTCTTCCCCTGCCTGGGATTTTCAGCTGCTTGTAGTAGCTGGGGATGAAGCTTTAAATCAAGGAAGGGCCCTGGGCATTTCCTGTAGCTGGGAGACACTGGGAGCGCTGGGAGGGGAGGAGCAGGACTCCCCCCACGGCCCCTGCCTTGAGGATGGAGGGGGACCGCTGCTCTGGTCTGACCCACTCGGGAAGGGGACCTCGGGGCTGGGGTGGGGTGGGGGGGAACTGGGATTAG
>JANZLQ010000055.1:5873018-5886729 GCA_026212715.1 Elanus axillaris
GCCCCGGAGCGTGTCCTCCCCCCACCCAGCACCAGGGTTTGGGAGCAGGTTGGTGGGGTCACCCTTACCCCCCTCCCTGTGCACCCCGATCTCTGCAAGCTTTCCTGCATCCCAGCCCACTCCATCACACTGCTGTCAGCCCCCCCCACCAGGTGAGGGGGGGGGGTGTCAAAGTGGGGCTGCTGGCATAGGGAAAAGGGTCAGCCCCAAACCCAGTCTGCCCCAGTGGGGCTGGCAGTGGCAGCTCAGAACCCTGAAAGCAGCTCCCAAAAAATAAGCCCACCCACAAGCACCTTCAGTGAACAGGATTTTATGGAGATACCCAGTGGTCTGCAGCAGGGTCTAAGCCTCTTGGACCGCCCCCCCGCCTGCATCCCTCCCTGCCTGACCTGGGGGGCACCAGCCTTGGGTATGTCCAGGGAGGGGACTGTGCTGTGAGGGGTGCACCAGGACAGGGGGCACTGGGTTGTTTGGGGGTTAGTGCTCCCCTACCCAGCTGAAATCTGGCTGCTGACACCGCCCCCCCCTCCCCCCATAGCCAGCAATGGCAGAAATTAGGCTCAGCACATCCCAGTCCAACCACACTGGGAAGACCCGCACAAGCTGGTGTTCAGGGGGGGTTACTGCAGGGCAGAGCAAAACTCCCAGGCATGGTGAAGGAGCCCTCAACTCCCTCCCCCAACGCCACCCCAAACCACCAGCAGCCCTTTCTGCTCCCCCTTGGAGGGAAAACAAGGTTCAGGATGACCTCCCCAGCACAGTCACCAGCTCCTGCAATGTGCAGACCCCCTCGGGACAGGCAATAAACCAGTACAGGGTGGGGGGCTGTGGGGATAAAGACACCTAAATTGAAGCCCATTTCCCCGTGGGGTCACCCCACATAGCCCCCTTCCCCATGCCCACTACCCCTCAGATCGATAAGGCAGGGAGGTGCTTTAATCCCAGAGCATAGGACCCCCATCCCAGGTGCCCCAACTGGGGTGTTTGGGGAAGAAGTGGTCAATTTGGAGGGCTTTCCCTATTTGGGGGGCCTGCAGGAAGCCATTTAGTGGTGGTACCTGTATGGCCAGTCTTGGGTGTCTGGGGGGGGGCGTCATCCTATCACATCTGACGTGCTTCATCTGCTCCAGGGGTCTTGGGGTGCACCGCGAGTCCCTCCAAACTCCAGGTCGCAGCAGCGTGTCCCATCCCATCCCCCAGCCAGCATGACCCCCCCACTGCAGGCAAACGGCCAAAATCCAAGTCACAAATGGGATGTCCCCTCCATCCTGCTCACCCCATCACCAGGAGATGCTGTCACACTCCCAAGGGCCCCCTCGTGCCAAAAAAAAACCCAGAAACTGTGATGCCAGCTTGCCCCCAGCTCCTGGTCTCCTGCATCCTGGTGCTGGGGGGGGGAACCTTGGTCAGGCATCACAGACCCTCTTGGGGAGGCACCCAACCTGTTGGTCCAGCCCAATTTGGGCCAAAACCCAAGGTTTTCAGCCAAAGGGAGCCCAAATGCTCCAAGACCTGTATGGATGTTTTTCCTCACCCACCGGGCTCAGCAAACCTGACACAGCCTGGCCCCAGTGGGTGCCCCCCAGGAGACAGCCCATGGCCCAGCTATGCACCCAATGGGTGCCCACCCTCACCTGGGACATCTTGTGCCCTGGCTCTCGCAGCCCCCACTCCCACCGGTGGGGATTTCGTTATTCATTTATAAACAATAAAACATTTTTAATAAGTTATTTATGGCTCCAGCAGCACTATAAAAGCCACAGTCTGTGATCGCCCAGCACAGCTGGGGAACATTTTGGAGCAGGCGGAGGGGAGCGAGGTGTGATGGAGAGCTCGGCTGAGCTCACACCTCATCTGCAAGCATCCTGCCAGGCTCCCCCGGCCAGCTCCTGCACCAGGACCAGGCTTTGGGGCCAGGGTGGGTGCTGGGGGCACCCAGGTGGAAGGAAAGCACTCAGCAGGGGCTCAGTGCGCTTTGCAAATTCATGCATCAGCCATTGCGATGTGACAGTGGTGGTTGCCTGCCCCCCCCCCCCCCCAGATCCTGCTCAAGGGACATCCCCCTGATCCATGTCGCTCACGGGGGGGACAGGGTCATGGTGCAGCAATAGGGACCTTGGGAGGGATCACTGGGCTCCGGCTCAATGTCACCACGTGTCCCTTGCCCATGGCTACAAGGGAGGAGGGCAGGATGGGTCCCACAGCCCGTCTTGTGATTAAGGGCACGTTACCATCGAGGCTGAGCCCGTGTGGCTTCTCAGATGTCTGGCAAGGGCTCAGTGTGCTGCCTCCTGCCTTCAGAGCCCACCAGGTCTCCAGAGCAGGGGCTGAGCATCGCCCAAGGCTGGGCTCGCTCCTGGAGCACCATGGACTCAACCCTGATGCATCCCAGCAGGCAACGGGGAGTAAATCAGGGCTGCCCCAGCCTCCCTCTGCCCACAACCACCACCACCACCCTTGGGTAGGGAAGCAAACAGCCTCCTCTGCCCCTGCCCTGCCTCTCCCCGCTCAAACCAGGGGTGAATCACCTGGGATTTCACCCACCCAAGCTGGCCAGGGCTGCTGCTGCCCCTCTGCCAGGGAATCCCAGTAACACCACCACCATGCTGGTGTCAGAAATCCCAGGGCAGAACTTGGGAGGGTTCAGGGAAAGGGACAGGCAAATATCTGCTTGAACCTGCCAGCTCCTGCCTACACCTCCCTGAGGTCATCAGCTCCCCAAAGCCAACAGATCCAGTTGCAAGATAAAATACTAAATCTTTCAGCGATGGGTAATCCAGCCCCAGTCGGACTTGAGGAGTAGGGAGGAGGACACAAGACAATGAACTCTGTGCACCAGCTCAGCCCCATCACTGGGCCCACCTGTTGCTGCTTCCCTGGAGCAGGAGGGATGGGGACACAGACAGAGCCCAGACACACTCAGGTCAGAGATATCACGAAATATATATATATATATATATATATGTACAGCTCATCCACCCCACCCAGCGGGACAAGCGAAGACTGCAGCCTCCAGCCCTTCCCAGCCCCTCGGCGAGAGGACAGCCCCTCAACCCACGCACCATTGCCCTCCCAGCATCCCCGACCCCACCGACATGTCCCCTGAAGCAGGGTCTGGGCAGGGGGACAGACCATTTTCCTGCCACAGCAGCCTCTGCTCCCCATGTCCCACAGCAGCACCAAAGGGGCCCTCACCCCACTTTGCCCCGCTCCCCATACCACCAGCTGCTCTAAGTAGAGCAGAAGGGTCTCAGGCCCAGCTGGTGGGGGGCAGGAGGAGGGTGATGGCAGTGCTGCCTCTGAAAGCATCGACCAGGGGCACGCACAGGTCCCTCCCACCCAACAGGAGACTCCCAGGGCACTGTGCCCTCCACCAGCTTTCACCCTCAGCTTGGGGGTTGAGCCTGGCAGAGCCTGGAAGGAGGCAGAGGGGCAGGACAGTGTCTCGGTGAGGACCCCACAGCTCCAGCCTCTTCCCAAGCCTGCCACAGGGGGTCCGGGCACACACAGACCCCCCCAAAGCCTCTCTCCTCCTGCCCCTCAGCAGCAGGCCAGCTTCGAGATCTCCCCAAAGCACCCCCTCCTGCCTCCCTGTTATCTGTCACTGCAGCAGCTCCTCCCAGGAGATGGGTCGGGAGAAGACCTCCCGCTCCAGCCACAGGTCGTAGTTGACCTGGAAATCCTCGGGCAGGTCCACGCGCTGGCCCAGCACACTCTGCAGGCAGTTGTCCACAGGCAGAAAATCGGGGTTGCTATGCGCCCGGTCATAGCGACGCGAGTTGAAGCGCTCGATGCTGGCACGCAAAGCACACTCCTCTGCCTGGAAGTCCCAGGGCCGTGCATCCAGGTCTGGGCAGAGTGAAGAGGGGTGTCAAAGGGGAGCTTGGGGCCCTTCAGCAAGCCCAAATCCCTCAGGAAAGGTCTTTACAGGTCGTTACAAAGAGCAACATGCAGAGCACAGAGCAGGCAGCCACCAACAGCTCCAACACCAGCCACTGTCAGCTCTTTCCCTCTTCCCTGGGATGCCACCACACCAAATCCCTCCCCGCACCCCAGAACTAAGGGCTGCACAAGCCCTAAGCAGCAAAGGGACAGCTCTGGGCACAGACACATCACTGCACAGAGCAGGAAGAACAGCAGGTAACAGGATGTTCTGCAGCTGCTGTGAAGGACGTACCGTTGCCGTAAGCCCAGTCATCATTGAGACGGTGCCGCACTTTCTGGTAGATGGCTGACATGGTCTTCATGTTGCTCTTCCTCCACTGTCGGCCCAGGTACTTGGTCTGTACCTTGAGCAGCTTCAGCACATAGAGCTGCATCATGGCCTGCTTCACCTTCAGCGCCCGCTTCAGGATGGGTGCTGACTTGAACACCACCAGCATCTGCAGGGAACAGCCCCCCAAGCAGCCAGGGACAGGGGGTTGACATGGCTGGGATGGATACATGGGTACATGCGTGCCAACCACCACCTCCAGCACACACAAGTCCTTCACTGCAGCGTGCACTCTCCCTCTCCCCTTCCACCCACCCTCTCTTGCCTCCTGCTCCCCAGTGAAGTCCAGGGTACCATGCAAGGGGCACCCCAAGGTATCCACAGACCCCTCACCCAGTCCAGGCACCCTGTGACAGCCCAGTCTGGCTGGGGCTGAGCCCCAACAGGTTCCCTGACCCTCACCATGGTGCGGGAGTGCTTCCACTTGGTCAGTTTGTTCAGGATGCGCAGGAGGTTTATGCAGGAGAACAGGTTCCTCCAGCAAAACTGGTTGTTGTCTCCAGCTTCCTGTGGGAAAGCAGAGGCAGGGGTCAGGCAACAGATCGGAGCAGGGATGAGGAAAGGTTGGTCTGGTCTGAGTACCCTTGTCCAAAGTGGTAGAGCACAGCATGCAGGCAGGAGACATCTGCCAGCCCCATGCACCCCCAAAAGCCCCAGCAGCACCAGGGGCCAAGACCGAGAGTGCTGAGGGTGCCATGGCTGGGTGCTGGAGACCTGCTGCCTCCCCACACCCATGATTCCCCCTGGGAAGCACCCCAGGATGCCAGGACCTGGCAGAGAAGGGAGTGACTCACCAGGCTCTCTGCCGTGAGTTCCGGCAGCTCGTGTACCACACAATACGGGTAGTCCAGGACAGAAATGCTGCAGGAAGGAGAGGGGGTGTTGTGCTGCTCCCACAGATCCTACGTGGCCTAGGGGCAATGCAGCCCCACACCTCCCACCCACCAGAGATCAGCTGGGGTGGGCACTTCCCTGCACCTACCTGCACCCAAGCCACAGCCAGGGAGGGATTGTGGAGGGGCAAAGCAAACAGGGACCCCGTCCCCACACCCAGCAGGGATGCGGGAAGGCAACCCCCTCCACTACCTGTTCTTGGCAGTGATGTAGGACATGATGTTCTGGTTGAAGAACTTCAGGATGAGCGGGATGCAGTTGGCAAAGACCAGATGCTGGGCCATGTACTCAAACTGAGGAGAAAGGTGGGTGAATGGTGACCTACCCAGGCTCCTGGCCCATCCCCAAAGCTCCATGCAGGGCAGCTGGGCCCTGGCCTGCCTCACCTGGTAGATGTGATTCAGCTTGAAGTGCTTGAGCAGGAGGAGCAGCACAGCAGAAATGGCTTTGACAATGATCTCCTTGTGCCGATTGACATCCACCCCCAGCTTCATGCTCTGCAGCACTGTGGTCCTAGGGGACACAGAGGGATCCTTGGGCTGGGGCACTGTCCGCACCCTGACAGCCCCAGAGGTGTCAGCAGGCAGTCCTGCCATCCCCTGGGCCCTCAGCAGCCACCTGCAGCCAGCTCCTGCAGCAACACACAATTCCTGGCACACCACCGAGCAGAAGATGGTCAGGCCACCCAGGAGGCCTCAGAGCAGCCCCAGCCCAAACTGTGCCACCCTGCCTGGCTCCCTCCCATCCCCCCTTCCCTTCGCACCATCACCCAGCACCTCTGCTCGCCCTCCACCATCACTCACGGCATCTCCTCCGGCAAGACATCTGCCAGGATGTTGATGGAGTCTGTCTTGGCTTTGGAGGTGGGGGCTGCGGCAAGAAGGATCTTCAGCAGAGCGATCTAGGGAGAAGGGATTGATGGAAGAAGGGATGGGAGCAGGGGGACTGGCCACAGACCCCTGTCCCTACCACAGGAGGGAGTAACAGGGATGTATATGTGGGGAGGGAAGAAAACCTGGGGGGCATCACTGGAAAGGGATGGAGCAGTGGAGGCAGGCTCCCTCCACTGAGCCCAGGGCACCCCCAGTGCTCCCCAGCTCACCATGTACTGCGGCAGGCTTGGCAGGAGGCCCTGGTACAGGATCTCTGCAGGAACTTGCTCCACTTCTTCTTCCCCCTAGTGCCAGAAGAGACCAGAAAACCTCATACTAGGAGCTGCCACCAGCAACGTGGGCCTGGCTCAGCCCTAGGCTCTCTGACCCCAAGGGCAGATACCCGCAGCTCCTGTGTGCTCTCCACACCCCACACCCTTTGCCCCAGAGCAATCACTCCTCCCTCCCCAGCAGAGCAAACCCCCCCCACCCCTGCAAAAAGCCAAAAGGCCTGGCAGGACCAAGTGCCCCCAGCTCTTCAGCCTGGGAGCTTCGTCCCATCCTCATCCCCACACTCACCCCAGAAAGCGGGGAGCGCAGGTACTCATCCTCCATGTGCACTTGCACCTCTGCGATCGACGTGTACTTGTGCTGCACAGGGAGAGAGCAGGGATTCACACCACAGCCCCCCCCACCATCAATGCCACCAGCCCTAGCCTGGTCCCATCAATTTTTTAAGTCCCTCCCTGTTATTCCTGTCCCAGTGATCACCGATGTTGATGGGCAGGGTGGTGGCTCCTGGCCTCACCTCTGGGACAACCCCAGTACAAAAGGGATGAGTCTAGTAAAGAAAGGAGCTCAGCCAGCCTGGGAGACCAGAGATAGGATGAAAAGTTATGGCTGCTCCCAACAAAGGGCTGAGCAGGTGGGAGAGAAGTCAGGAAAATGCACCACTGGCCCTGACTTGTGATCAGTGCACTGTGATGGGGAAGGAGCACCCACCCAACAGCAGGGGCTGGAGGAATTCATCAATCTACTCACCAGCTTCAGGGTTCGGATGCTCTCATGGATGGGCCTGGGCAAGCCCACCACAGTGTTGGTGTCACTAGAGAGAAGGGAAAGAGCCAGGCTGGGTGCAGGCAGGAACAAATCTGAGCCACCCATGGGCTGGTCAGAGACCACCACCCTAAGAAGCAGCCAGCAAGCTCAGAACTTCCCTGCAGCCAAGCAAAGGACAATGGCATCTTCCACACTAGCAGCCTCTACCCCAACCCCCCCAAATCAGCAGCCCCCCAGGCTGGCTCTGCAGGAACCCACCTGCCCAGTGTGTAGCCAATGAACTTGCTGCGGCTGGACTCCAGGAACATCTCAATGTCCTTCTCTCTGCAGCAAAGGGAAAAGGGGAAGAGTCACAACTTCCTGTCCACCTGGGTAGCCCACAGCCCCAGGCACAGGCCATCAGGAAAAAAACATGTGTTCAGGTAAAGGAGATGGTGCTGAGCCCACCCCACCAAAAGAACAGCCGCCAAAGTGACGACCCCATCCCCGTCATCTTACCCACATCCTTACTGAAGTTCTCAGCATTTAACAGCCTCTGTTTTCCTCAACCTGCTCCAGCTCTCCCTGCATGTCAGCCCCACAG
The DNA here is from genome assembly GCA_026212715.1 of Elanus axillaris. Classification (NCBI taxonomy): domain Eukaryota; kingdom Metazoa; phylum Chordata; class Aves; order Accipitriformes; family Accipitridae; genus Elanus; species Elanus axillaris. The sequence continues at coordinate 5,880,700 of JANZLQ010000055.1, forward strand.
ACTCACCGGACCTTGGGGGCCCAGGGTAGCCCCTTGGGGCAGGTGATGCGGTCACTGGGGGGATGCTGGGTGGGTGGAGGCATCACTTCATCCCGTTCAAGGGGGAAGGTCTCTCCCTCTAGGCTGTTGTCATCATCATTTTCCTCCTCTTCCTCACGGGAGTCATCAGCTTTGTAAGGGTCCCGCTCATTGAATGCATCGAGGTTATCCTGCTTAATCAGGGCCTGGAGACAGAAGAGCAGGCAGGTGAGTAACCTGGGGACAAGTTGCTGCAAGGTCAGTGCCCAGACCCCAGCCATCCCCTCGTTAATGTCACCATCCCCAGCTCCCTGCGCCGCCCTCACCTTGTGCTCCCGCCGGCCTCGCTTCTGCTGCTGCTCGATCAGATCAGAGGCAGATGCAGGTGGGGAGGCAGCTCGCATGTTGCGGATCACTTTAATGCTGTCCTCCGGGAGCGGTGGGAGGCCCAGGATCTCCCGCTTCTCTGCCTTCATGCTCTGGAGCTCCTCAAAGCCCCCAAGGGTGCACTGCAAGGGAGACCATGGCACCCTGAGCACAGAGGACTCCTCGACACATGGCACCGGGGCCTTCTCCAAATCCACTCTCCAGGAGTCCCAGATTCTTCCCCAGGGTGTAAAACAATAGCTGCCTGGGCCCATGCTGTTCTTGTCATTGTGAAAGGCAGAAGGAACAGGAGGGTGTTCAGTCATCAACAATTGAAGTGTCTGGACCGTTTCTTTCATGCAGACCCCAGCCAGGGACCTTGCTTTGGTTCTGCCCTCAGTATCCAGCTCCAGACACCAATATCCAATGCTCCCCTATGGGGTGAAACCTGGGGGTGGGTTTAATAGTGTGCAAACTACTCAGCTGAACACCAGAAAAAGAGGATGGAGCAATAACAGCCTGCTCCGAGAGCAGAACTTCCTTCCTCTGCTGAATGTCAAACCACAAGATGCATGTCAGCACACCCCATGGCCTCTCCTTACCAGCACAGTCTTCCAGAGCAAGAGCAGCACCTTCTTCATGGGGAAGTGCGGAGCGTGGCCACTGCAGAATTTGGTCACCATCCCAAAGAGCATGACGGAGAAGGGCTCATTGTTGTACAGGGGGGCTCCTGGAACCACATGGCAGCAATAGCCAAGGATTCCTCATCCTTTCCCTCACCCAAACCGCCAGCACCACCAGCCTCTGCAGTCTCACACCCCCCATCTCCGAGATCCTCATCTCACCCCAGACAACTCCTCTCTTCCTTTCCAAGGCCTTGTAACCTCCATATTTTCTCACCTCTGTGTTGCAAGGAAACGACAGCCCCAATATTCAATTTTTTTGCCCAGGGAGAAAGCAGCCAGACAGCAGAAAAAGCTGGCTGGCTTCCTCTGCTCACCCTCTTTGCCCCACCAGCAAGGTTCAGCCTAGCAGAAACCAATCCAGTGCTGCCAGTCCCTATTAACTGAGGCCTAGAACCAAATCCCATCTCACTTACTCGCACTTCAGCCCTAGAAACCTCCATCCCGTCAACACCCAAGCACCTGGTCCTCACCCAGCTCTGCTCGGAAGGTCTGTCTCATGCTCTTCCACTCAGGCTTGTCCCCCTCAGCCTCCTGCCGAACAGTCTCCACAATCAGGTACATGATGTTCAGCAGCACCCTGCAAAAAGCAGAAGTTTGGGCGAATCACAAGAGGATGGGATGAGTTATGGAGGCACCACCAGCATCCAGGCTCTGGCGGGAGGCTGGATCAGCCCAGACCACAGCCGGCTTCCACGTACCCACTCCACACCAGGGGACTGGTGCTCAGGCACTAGGGAAAAGGGTCTCTGCAAATCAAAGCAGGGAAAAAAAATTGCTTTCCCATATTTTATTGCTTTCATGTCCCCAACCAGCCACATGCCTGCTGTGTTGGCTGAACACAAGGGACATCTGTGTACTGAGCAGACCTGAGCACACCTGACGATGTTCACAGAGCCAGGGCAGAAGCTAGGACAGCCCTGGGACACCCTCCAGTGCCTGCTGGCCTGTCTCAGCTCGCCAAAGAAACCAGCAAATGCTGGGTCCCCCTCCTTGGCCTTGGAGCATCCCATCCTCCCAAGCCCTGGTCCGTACCTGAGGTCTGTGCTGTCAGCCAGGGAGATGGCTGGCTTTCTCACGGCACTGCTGCAAGCCGCGCTGTTACTGCGGAGGGAAAACAGCCTCAGAGGGGCCTTTGGAGACATTTTAACTCTACCATGAGCAATCTACATGCCAGAGCTAAACACTGGACTAGATATAGCTGCAATAAGTCCCTTGTTCACAATGCAATCAAGGGAGGAGGAACAGACCTGCCTCTATTTGCTGCCAGGCAGCAGAGCTCATAGTGAATTTCTGTATAAATCAGGTATAATTCTATATTACCTATTCATCCAGAACAGCAGGAGTCATTCTGGTGGCTGCCCGAATCAGATTAGGAATAGACAGACCAGGAATGGGACTGCCACCAACTGGAAAAACTCCTGCCACAGAGCTCCAGAGCCATTTCTGAAGTGCTTTTCTCCAGTACTCACTCAATCTCCATGTTCAGCAGCTCCACCAAAGCATTGAACGTCCCCACTTCCAGCAAGAGGAAGATGTTATACCTCATCCAGGCCTGCACCTCAGCCTCAGAGCCGCACTCCCCAAACGTGCCTGCAATGATACCCTTGCTGGATCCCATCTCCACAGGGATCCCGAGGCCCTCCCATGCCGCCAGAGCACTTTGCAGGGGGAATGAAAAACACAGCCTTAATTTTAACACAAAAAGTTGGATGTAGAGGACAGAATTGCCCTCCTGTGGGTAATGCAGCCGAGGTCTGGCAGATCCAGGATAGCACAGGGAAGTAGGCCAAATTTTGGACCAAACTCCTATAAACTGTCTGGCTCCCATGAAAATTAGCTCCGTTCCAGACATTCCAAGTGAAATCAAAAATGCAAGGAAAAAAAATTATTTTAAATATTTTAAACTGATAGCCTCCATTCCATTACCCAGATTTAGCAATGGGGAAACTAAGGGGGCAGAGGCCTGGTGTCACCTTGGGCAACATAAAGGATGGCTCGGGCAACCTTCAGCCTCTTCTCCCGTGCAGTGACCTCCAGCCCGTCGAGAAGCCGCATGGCGTGGGTGCGGTGCTGGTTCTTGTCCAGTTCGGTCCATTTCTTGTCCCGCACTGAGAAGCCAAAGTAGGCAGGCTGAGGGCACGAGGCTCCTCTGCCTGCCCTGGACACAAACATCACAGGAAAAGCTCAAAAGGATTCAGCATGATGGAAAACAGGGCTGCCCCAGGGAATGCTGTGCTCTGGGGAGTAACACCCAGGAATGCATGATCAGCCCGGAGGGACCGTCTCCTGCCTTCCCTCAGACAACTAGATGAATCACATCCATCTGAACCAGCACTGGCAGCTGATGGGAAATAAGCTGGATGCTCTTGCTGCTGCCAGTATGTTCCAGCACAGCCATCCTGGCACTGATGAACCACCTTGGACTTCAACATCAGCAAACGCTGAGCACGCTGAAGGCAGCAAGCTGCGCTCCGGAGCCAGCCCACGCACACTAATGAGGTCTCCAGTACAAACCGTGTCAAGATTATCAGTGCACAGCTCGAGCTTTCTGATGCAGCACTAATGCATCAGTCCCCGTTTCTCCTTCAGGAGATCCCTGTCCCTCCCCAGCAGGGCGAGAGGTCAAAGAGAAGGATCTTACCGTGGATCCTGAAGTCCTCCTCGAAGCACTTGCGGTTGAGCAGGAACTCTGGCCCTTCTGTGTAGCTGTACAGCTCTACCAAAAGAGCACAGAGGAAAATCTCCAATAACCTGCACTGAGCCGTCAAGAGAAAGCTGCAACCTGGCCATGTTAATTGCAGTTTTATCCAAGATGAGGGAAATGCAAAAAACACACTCAGCATAAGGCTAAAAAAATTAATTACACAATATCACTTCCCCTTTAACACAAATAGGGTGTTTAAAGACAATAATAGAGCGATACTGGAGTTGACAGAGCTCCTTTAATCACTACCAGGAAAGAAAATCATGGCTAACTAATTGATCCACCAAGACAAGTTCCTTACCAGAGAGCTCTGCTGCCCATTTGTCAGTATCTGCATATTCAAACTCCAGGTCTGGGGACTCCGAATAGCCCTGAAAGCAGAGAAAGAACTCAGTTAAATTACAGCATTTTTCAGGAAAACCAAAATCCCCAAGACATTCACAATTCACATCATCCTCCCGTGAATCCAGGACTATATTTTCTGTTTAAGAGAACAAAAATGTACCCAGAGCAGCATAAACGTTACCAAGGCAACTCCTACCTACCTCCTGCATATCCATCCAAGCTCCACTGCACTGAGCCATTCTGCGCTTTGCTTGTGGGCAGCCCCTGCATCACCTCCAAAACACTCCAGGAGCCCCAAAGGGCCAAAAAATAAAGCAGGAGACAGGGCATGTTTAATCTTGGGGCAGGGAGTGGGTTATGGGGGACCAGGGAGCTTTTAGAGCTCACTACGCATGTGTGAAAATTTGGGCTATCCCCCCAGTGCTGATCAGAGGGATGCCAGCAGATGCAAATAGCGAGAATGAAAGAACTCCAAGCAGCTTTGGTGATGCTGGAAAAACATCCAAAAGAAGCCTTAGACCACAAAAACATCTACTCCTTTTAAGTAAGTCATCAGTGTGGACCCACAGCAAAACCCTCCCAAATCTCAGGGCACCCACTCCTGAGCAACAGGCTGATCCAAAGCCCCAGCTGCTTGAAAGGGTGGTGTTTCTGCACCATTCTGTGGGGCTGGGAGCCATTCCCCAGCACTCAGGGCTCATGCAAACCTCCTCACAGCCCTCTTCTGTCATTTCAGGGAGCGTCCCCCACCCTGCCGAGGACAACCCTGGAACCATTCCAGGAATTAAACCCGATTTGGGGGACACAATGGAAAAGCCATGGGATAAATCAGCTTCACCCAATTCCACGCAACCCTCCTAATCCCCCACGGCTCAGAGGTCCCCACCAGGACCTCAGTGTCTCCTTGGAGGGGTCGGTCACCTCTTGCCATAGCCCTTGCCACACCCTGGCCACCACTGCACAGGGCCGGTACAGATGGCAAGACTGGGGAGAAGCACCCAGCTGGGGTGGCAAGAGTCCAGAGCAGCCCTGGAAGGAGTGTGGCTGGTACTGGGTCCGTTTGGGAAGCTGGGGACTGAGCCACCCTTATGCCCCAGACAGGTCAAATCGACCCAGACTTGGAGAAGAGATGGATGACTGGCAAACCGGCACCAACCCGAGGCCGGTACCAACCCAGGCGAGCTCTGGGCAGAGCCGGTACCGAACGGGCCTGGCAGAGAAAGGCCTCTCGGCTCCACAGAACAGGTACCAGCCCGCACAACCCCGGTGTTGGCGCCTCAGGCCAAGCCTTTGGGGTGGCAGATCCGGCCCCAGTGGAACCGGTACCGAAGCATCGGCTCCGGGGGATGGCGGAACCCCAAACACAGCGGGAAGCCCCGCGCGGGTCAGGACTGAAGCTAACGGCGGAGCCCGCGGGCACCGGCACCACACGGGCAGGCCCGGGACCCACGGCGGAGGAGGACGGACGCGGCCTCACCCCGGAAGGCCGCCTCCCCACCACCACCCCCACCGCCCCGCGGAGCCGGGCTCGGCTGCGGCGGCGCTGACCTCGGAGTCCTTGCGCGGCGGACGGCCCAGGTCGCGGGCCTTGCCGGGCGGCGCAGCCCCGCCGCGGGCCTTGTTGTTACCCGGGAGCGGCCCCGCACCCCCAACGCCGCCGCCCGGCTCCATGTCGGCCGCCCTCCACCACGCCGAGCTCTCGCGAGGACTCACCCCCCCCTCTCGCGGGAGCGGCAGGGAGAGCCGGGGCAGCGACGCCGCCATGTTGGGAGTGGCACCGGGTGGGGGTAGCTCCAGTCTTTCGGGAGACTGTGATGTGGATCCGCCCGCCGGTCCCGCCGCCCCGCCGCGGCGGCCGCGTCATCGCCCAGCGCCGCCCGCCCCCGGCGGCCACGGGCAGTGCGGCACCCT
>JANZLQ010000055.1:5887406-5905527 GCA_026212715.1 Elanus axillaris
CCTTACACCGAGGTTTGACCCTAACAAGGATGTGAAAGGCGGGGGGGAAGGGGGGTGACCATGACCTCCCCCCAAGCACAGGGGTCCCTGCCTGGGTCCCCTCATAGGGAAGGGGGGGGGGCATGCTCGCTCCCTCCCTGCAGACACCCATCCCAGCTCACTGAGCCAGGCGTGAGTCCCATCCCCATGAAGGTGGAGGGGACCCTGCAAGGCAGGTGATCCCCAAAAATGTGTGGGGAGAGCGAGCAACCCAGTGACAGTCCAGGAGGAGACCGGCAGGGTAAGAAAGAGGAATAGGCAAAGGACAAGGAGGCAGAGGGGAAAAGAGGAAGGTGATCAAAGCCACAAGCATCCCTCCCATCTTCCTCCCTCCCCACAAAGGAGCTTGGCACCCCCCCCAGGAAGCAGCGGCATCCCCAACCCTGCAAAGCCCCGGGGTAGGGACCCAGCCAGGCAGCACTAAGAAGTCATCCCCAGTCTGCGGGACAGGGTGGCCAGAGGTGAAGGAGCAGCCCCGGTCACAGGTACCACAGCATCTCCATTTTCTGTGTACCGGGAGATGCAGGCAGGGAAGGCAGCGAGGGTCCTCCTTCCCTCCATGCTCTGGCCTTGGCTGGGGGAAGAAAGAGGCAATTTGAGGAGGATCAAAAAGCCAAGAGAAACCTCACTGGGTTGCAGCAAGGAGCTTCCCCCGTCTTGGGACAAGCTGCAAGAGATGGAAAAGAGAAACAGGTCACCAGTGAGGTTGGGGAAGGGGACAAACGAGGTGATGAGAGCGGCTGAAATGCACTGCGAGAGGGCAGGGAAGAGCTGAGAAAGCCCCAGCTCAAGGGCCAGGGCAGCAATGGGGGAGCTGAGGACTTTGCGCAGGGGTCTGTGGTGCAGAGGGCCCAGGCTGGGGTAGGGGGAAGGCTCATCTCTGCATCCGTCTCAAAACAAAAAGTGAAACACCCCCAAAAAAAGAAAAAAAAAAAGCAAAAATACAACCAGACACCCTTAAAACCACCCCATGCTTGTCGGTGGGAGACGGGGTGAGTGCCCGGACTCAGCAGGCAGCCGCATTCCCAACACTTCCCCCCTGTTTAAAACATCTCTTTAAGGATCAAAAAGGAAAAGAGGAAAAAACAAACAAACAAACAAAAAAATGGGTTTTAACTCAATTAAGGTGCAGTTTGGCTAAAAAACCTAGGAGAGATGAGGGTAATGCTGGGTAACCGACCCCTGTCCAAATTCAGATTAGCACCCTGAAACAGTGAACTCCCCCAGACCCGGCAGGCCACCAAACCTGGGCCACCTCTGTGCAGGGACCTTGGCCAGGTTTGGGGACAGTCACCTATTCACGAGGTGGCCAGCAGGCGCCACTCTGCTCCCAAGCAGCGCTAGGAGCATTGATCTAGCAGCTAAAACTGGGCTCTTTAAGGCAATTTAGAAGTTGCAGATAATCCACACAAAGAAAGAAACATCAGATAAGGTAGAAGAGCATCTCCATATCTGCAGGGATCCCGGCCAAGACTAAGGCGGGCTGGAAAGGTGAGAAAAAAAAATACAGAAACAAAAAAACATTGCTGCAGGAATGAACTGCCCTTGGCACATCAGGAAAGGGAAACCCTCTCCAGGAGCTAGGGCTGGGAGCCACCAGCAGCTTCAGCCACATGAAAGCAAGAAGCAAATCCCAGGTTGTCTGCCAAGATCAGACAAAGATGTGATCACGTAAAAGGGTGAAACTGAGGGGAAAAAAAAAGTGACCTTAAAATCACACTGATAAACATAAAAACAGGTTCCTTTGTTGGTTTTTAAAAAAAAGTAAACGAAAATAAAAATTATCTTTAAAAATAATCTCTCTAATGTTGCCTTGTGTGGTCTGGTCCTTCATGGGTATGGTCCGTCAGTATCTGGAAGAGAAGGGAGGGGACAGTGAGGCCATGGGTGCTGATACTGTCCCAGTGCAAGGAGATGCCCCCAGCAGCACCCACTGGGTAGGGAGACAGCAGCTCCCTGCCCTGGCTGGCACTGACCTGTAGTAATTGGGTTTGAAAGGCCCATTTTTGTTGAGTCCCAGGTATTTTGCCTGATCATCTGTCAGTTCTGTCAGGTGGGCATCAAACGAAGGCAGATGCAAGCTGGCGACGTACTCATCTGGGAAGAGGGAGAAGAAAGAGGGGATCAGGGGGTGCACATCCCTCACTAAGCTGCCGGGGAGATGTGGTGTATGGACTCATCATATGGCACGAAAAGGGCCAGGACATGACACTGGGTCTGGCTAGGCAGTCCTTGCCAACTAGCACCATGGATTCACCAGCACATAAGCCTACAGCAGAGCTGAGCCCAAGCCCTGGCGCTGAGCAGGGCCGGATGTGCACCAAAAGGCACATGGGTTGCATGAAAAACCTCGGTACAGGAAGGCTGCAGGATAAGGGACACCTACCACACTCCAGAACATTAAGGAAAATAAATCAAACAACCTGCATGTATTTTAAGGTTGCTGCCTCTGATGGCTTCCCTGAACAGTCTCTCTCTGGAATTTTTTTCCAGCCCAGGTCTGAGTTTCTCCTTACATCCAAAACTGCTGGCCCGCAGCAGCCTGGGGGGTAAGTCAGTCTGGGTTCCCTTCACTCACCCATCTTCTTCGGCAGCAGGTACACGTCCTGTTTGTAACGGCCCTCGGGAGCGTTGTAAAGCTCAATCAGAGCCAGAGCCTGCAGAGATCACAGGGGACAGCCCGGGGACAGTCAGGGACGGCCACCAAGCTGGGCAGGGCTGAGCCCCCACAATGGCACATAGCTCTTGGCAGCAGAGATAAGGGTTTGGGAGCCTGAGGGAGGGGGCAACCATTTCCAAAATGCCTTGAAGGAAAGGCTTCCACCTAAAGGTACCTCTCTCTCTGGGTCTCCATAATCCCACCACCACTGGGGAAGGACCAGAGAGATAGGAGATGAGATGCCACCCAGCTTGTTTGCAGCATCTGGGCTTAATGCCCCAGGGAAAAACAGAACGCAAGGGACAGAGGAGAGGGGAGCAACTCTAATTCTCTTAAACCAACTCTAATTCTCTTAAAACGGCTGCCTCATCATGCAGAAATGAAGGGATTGCTCGTTTTAAGCTGGCGGCATCGCTCAAAAAAAACCACGGGCACTCCTTCAGCAGAAATAAAACTGCATCTCCCCCAAGTGCTGGTTCAAGCAGCTGAGAGCCAGGTCCAAAACACAGCCCTGGTCCCTGTCCATTTGGACCAACAGGCATGAGGATAAGGAAATTCCCCGCTGTTAGTGTGGCTGTCCTCCCCCACCATCGCAGTTCCCAGCCATCAGTCCCCTCCGCGTTTCCAGGCCAGTGGGTTTCTTCCATTGCTCACCGACCTGAGGGCTGCACTAGCCTTGGCTGTTCACAGAGCCAGCACTGACTGCAGATCTCAGAGCAGAGCCAAATTTAATCATTGTTTTCTTTGGAAAGGCAGTCACGACAAACAGTGCAAGACACAAGCCGTGTCTGCCCAGCTGAGCCAGCACTGATGCTGGGGAGCATTTTAACCACTGACCTCCAGATCCCCAAAACTCAGCCCAGGGGAGCATTTTGTGCTATAGAAATCAGAGTCCAAAGACAAAACAAAGCCCTGCTTTGAGGTAAGCTTAAACCTGTGCTAGGGAAGCTCTGCCATGAAGCCTGGCTCATTTAAAAGCTCTCTCCCAGGTGTAACCAAAGCAGTGAATTCATACCCTCATTAACTGCATCCCAGACAAGAGGTGGCAGCTACGGTATCTCTGGCATCAGCCCATCCCAAAAACCCATCCAATGGCTTCTTTCAAACCGTCCCCACCCTGAGGCTCATGCAAGGCCCAAGATCATCCTCCACCCCTCGCACCCCAGTCCTGCAGCGTACAGACCTGAGTGGTGGCCGTGATGGAGAGAACAAAGGTGGGAACCGTGGAGCAGCTCAAGTTGAGAAGACGGCCCTAGGAGACAGCAGGAGCTTGCAGAGAGCTGAACTTGCCCCCAAAGCCAAACCAAATTGAGTCTGGAGATAGGATTCACCTCCACCCCCTCCCAGGGGCAGGGGGCAACCACAGCACAGTGATTCAAGGGCTACCTATGTGACCAGAGCATTCAAACTCTGTCTTGGTTTCAACTCTAACCCTTAGCTTTAAGGCAGGGAGATTCTGCAGTCCCTAGAAAGAGGCAGTCCCTCCTACTGCCAGGAGAGCTCAAGTGGGAAGAGGAGACACCTGGCTGGTTTGCTGCATGGGAAACCCTGCCAAAGCCAGAAGCAGACAGCGTTTGGCTGATAGGGATGGCTCCCAGCTCAAAAGAACAGAGCCAGATGGCACCTCTGTGGCTGCATGTGGTACATGATACCTCCTCTGCCTCAAGGGGAAAAAAAAGAAGAAAAAAATAATCAAGAAACCCTTTCTTGAACTCTGAACCTCCTCCTAGCACCTTTCCACTTGGTTAAATCTCTGCTACAAACTCTGGCATGCAGTGATTTCCTGATAGAGGCCCAAAGCAATGTCGTGGCACAGCTCTCAGCGCACCTCAGCCAGCAGCACCACCCGCTTCCCATCTGGCCAGATAACGTGGTCCACTTGGGAGCGGACTCGCTCCCAGGTCAGCTCCGGGGTCCGAAGGCTGGTCTGCAAGAGCGGGAGGAAGAGGCTGGAGTCATCAGGGGAGGATGGCAGGGCAGACACAGCTGTCGAGGTTGCAGGCAGACTCACCACATCAATCTCAGTGTTGGAGTGGCCCATGTTGCACACGATGCAGCTGTTCTTCATCCGATCCAGGTGTTCTCTGGTCACAACATTCTTGTTTCCTGCAGGCGGAGAGGGGACAGATGAACCCAAGGCAGTGGAAATATAAACTCCCTGATTTTTCCTTCCCTGCACTTGAGTCGGAGAAGCTTAGCTTTGAGGCTTCCACCAGGACAAGAGCCCTCCTGGCTGTGACAACAGAGAAACACACAGGATGAATGCTGATCTATGGTCCCATGAATTAACCAGGCTCTAAGAGACCCCAAACTACCCGTGGGACACACGGCTGTGATGTCTCTTCTCCCAGGGGCTGAGGGAGGACTGTAGCCAAATAGCAGACTGGGGGGGTAGGAGGGAAAGCTCTGGCCAGAGCACAGCTATTGCTTTAGCAAAATTAGCAGCACATGGCAGGGAAGTGTCCTCCATCCCCAGCTCCCCCAGAGCCCCTGAGACACCCCGCTTGGGAATGACTGCTCCTCCTCAGCCTGCTCCAATGCTCACCCATGACCTTCTCCATCCCTACCTGTGCAGGTGATGACGACATTCCATCCCTACCTGTGCAGGTGATGACGACATCCACCTGACGGATTACTTCACTCAGCTTCACCACCCGAAATCCATCCATGCTGGCAAAAAAGGGGGAGAGGGACCACGATGAGGAGGAGAAGCTTGTTCCCTCTCTGCCCCAGGCCAGGAGGGATCTCAGCACTGTATTGCTGCAGCAGCTCTGAATTGCTCACACAGAAGCAGGGCTATCCTTCGACACCTCCAGGGACACCAGATGCATGAGGAAGGGCTATGTAAGGGATGTGGCATCCAACCTGCTCTCACAAATGTTGGAGGAGCTTGGGGACATGTGGAACATTCAGCCAGCCCTGCATGAACCATCGAGCAGCCTTCTGAAGCCAGCTGGGGCAGGTACCTACTGCCTGGTACCCCACCACTAAACCAGCCCTGAAAGCTGCCCCAGCCCTTCCCCATCATACCCCAACAAGATATATATTCTTCAAGATGAGCCACAGATCCTCCTGGCTCTGTTTCAGCCTCGGTCAGGGTTTAAAGGGGGCCAGAAAGCAGATGAAGAGATGCTCACAAGCAGCATGTAACATCTTACCAAGCTTGCAGAGCACAGATCGGGTCAATCTCCGTGACGTAGACAATCGCTCCCAGGGCTTTCAGAGCGGCACAGCATCCCTTGCCAACCTGCCGAGGCAAAGTGTCAGCATGAAGCTGAACACGGAATGTGCCGAGTGCTACAATCCCGTCCCTAAAACAGCCCAAGCATGTTCCAGACTGGGAGATGCTCATCCCAGCTATATGCCTGATGCCAGGAGCAACTCAGAGATGCACCTGGCAAGTGGCAGTTCTGCTTGCAAGCCCAGCTCCCCCTCCAAGGCCACCAAGCACCTCCAGCATGGCCACCAGCTGAAAGGAGCTTTCTAAAACCAACACACTCATAGCCTGCGCAGCCCCCAGCATCACAGGAGCCCTTCTGAGAAATACTCCAAGAGGAGATTAAAGCCAGTCTGGATGAGCATGCACTTCCTCCACTTGCCTTTAAGCCAAAGGGCTTCTTTGGCATTCAGAGCTGTCCTGCACTGATCAGGGGACAGATCCTCCATCCCACGCTCCTTGCATCAGCATGAGGGAGAGCAGAGCTCCTGTAACAGCATCTCTAACTCTACTCCTCTCCTCACTACAAAATTAAACTGAAGTCTGGTTCTCTATGCCACTTAGCCACACCAACACTTGGCTAATCTGCATGTACCCATGCTCAGCCCCATCTTCAGACCAGCAACACGCTGCCAGGCAAGAAACATCTCCAAAGACACCCCCACTTATCACCCAGCTCTGACCTCAGGTCTACTGAAAACAGCCAGGCAGGGCAAACTGGGACTCCAACCCACATCCAAAGGGGAAATCGGTGAGGGTAGAAGGACTCTCTTGTTTTGAAGTAGTCCAGAAAAACTCAGGATGGGCCCTGGAAGCTACAACTCCCAGCACAGCTCATGGCTGGAGAATCAGACGCCACCCCGGAGTGCCTGGGCGAGAGCCAGCACAGCCTCTTGGTCAAGCAAAGCTGGGCTCCGCTGGTGTCTAAATAAATTAGTAAGCGTGTTCCTGCCGGGAAAAGCAATTGCAGCTACTGCCAGGCCCTTCGCAGCACAGGAAGATAAACACCCACGCAGACAGCACACAGATGGAGGGAAGGTGTCAGCTCCCAGCTCCATGCTCTTCCAGGGCAGTATCATTTACAAGTTTGTGATACGATTCCCCTATGCCAGAACATTATGCACGAGCAAGATGCAGCCTGCCCCTCCACCTCCTCTGTCACAGGCTTGGTGACAGCTGGGCTGGATGCTGAATTCAGTCCAGGGACAGCAGATGGGAGCACCCATGGGTAGTTACAATTCAGGCCAGCATTCCCAGCAACTGTCATATTTGCAGCCCAGGTAATCTGCAGGCAAACTGGGAAATCTGATCCTTGGTCTCCAGTCTCCTAGCAGGTTCTAGCAAGGTCTCCCTGGTAATCGCTCACCAGGTTTGATCTACTCCTGTATCAAGGGCAAGTGGTCTTTGCATAGAAAAGAAGTAGAATGCTGAGCTGAGGGGAAGGATGGCTCGGGGAGAGGCTGACTCACAGCTCCACCGACTGCGGCTCATGAAACTCACCTCCCCATAACCACAAACCACCACTTGCTTCCCTCCAAACATCACATCCGTGGTCCTCTTCAGGCTGGGGGACAGAGAGAGACCTGTGTTGGGATTAGTCAAGCGCACACCGCTGATGGCACAGGGCAGCGCTCTGCTGCGAGAGCCCCCAAAACCAGGTCCTGCAAGCACACAGCAAGGGCAAAGCAGCAAAGAGCCCAATCTCTGCTCAAGAGGTGCCGGAACGAAATACACCTATGTGATATTGACAGTACGAATAGGGAGAAGGGTTGGACTCACCCGTCTAGGATGGATTCCCGGCAGCAATATAGGTTATCAAATTTCTGTTTGGTGACAGAGTCATTCACATTCATGGCTGGGACACACAGCTTCCCGGCCTTGGAGAGCTGGTACAGCCTGGAAGAGGGCAGAGGCAGGTCAGAGCAGAGAGCAGCAACCCAGTAAGCAATCTCCAGATCAGCCTTCCCTAACTTCCTACCTGTGCACGCCCGTCACACTCTCCTCCACAATACCTCGGATTTTCTTGAATACGTTGGGATATTTCTTATAAACCCAATGGGTGAGGTCCCCACCATCATCCAGGATCTAGAGAACAGGCAAGGAAGAGCACGGAGCAGTCAGGCCTTCCACTAGGAAAAGCACTTGCTAGTGACAGCACAGGGAAAAAGAGATGGAGAGCATCTTCAGGCACTAATGGAGGGCTGTTTGGGCAGAGGCCTGGGGGACAGGACTCCTGGGTTCCCCTAGTAGACAGCAACTCAGGGTCCAAAACACAGGATTTCTTACCCCCTGCATGGAGCTAATGGATCCTAACAGGGTTTTCTGCCCCTGCTATTGCTCTGCAACCTGGAAACGTGACCACAGGCAGCACTAACTAAACAGGCTGAGATCAGAAGGATGCCACAACATTCATGCCCTGAAAGCAAACAGTCAAAAGGAAAGGCTGCAGGAGCTGTCATGGCCCACTGACACATGCTATCACATCATTAGTGATCACAGACCATGCATCAAGGCAGTGAGAGGTGTCATCTGTTTTCAGCAAGGGAAAGATCCCTGCAGAGACCCCCTCCACTCTCTTTGGGAGAGGGTAGATGGGATGTGTGTCGAGAGGAGTGGTTGGAGAAGCTCCCATAGGGCTGACCCTCATGGGAAAGAGGTCCCGTGGTTTCTCAGCTTGTTGGCAGCTCTAGCAGGAGATGCTCCCATGCCATTGGGCTGTACCAACTCAGCACATCATGTCTGCAGCTCCTGCAACCCCCACGGTTGCCCCCAGGCCAGCTCCAGATGCCATTCTCCAGGACCTCCACTTTAACAGGGGCTCAGAGGCCTTTGCAAAGCCAGCAGGTGCCCAGGCAGCCCCAGAAAGCTCCTGGGAACAGCCTGAGGGAGGTAAGGGTGAAGAGTACCCAGTGACCACTCCACAGAAGAAGAGGAAGGGCTGGAAGAAGGCTCATTACCATGTTGGCCTGCCAGCCATCTACGTTAACACAGCGGTCAATGCACCACCAGAAGTCATCCTCCGACTCCCCCTTCCAGGCAAACACAGCAACACCTAGAAGAGAAGCATCCTTGGCATCTGCTGAATTTGGCAGAGCTCTGCTGCTTGGCCAACTTGGGAAAGCCACGGACAGAGGGCCAAGGGGCCATGCAGAGATCAAACAGCAGCCCACAACAGGATCAAACCTGTTTATCACTCCCTAAAAGATATTTGGTCCAAAACATCCCTCAAAACAGCTGTCTGGGACAAGGCTGCAGAGCCAGGAGGGGCTGGAAGGGCTCTGTGTCCCTAGCCCCAGCTCTACTCACCAGCTTCTGCCAACGCAGCTGCCACTTCATTCTGGGTGGAATAGATGTTACAGGCAGACCAGCGGCACTGTGCTCCCAGCGCACACAGGGTCTCAATCAGCACCTGCAAGACAGCAGGGTGAGTGGCAGGCCTGGGGAGCAGTGATGGGCACAAGCACGCCAGCACAGTTCAGGGCCCCAGGCACAGCCTTGTGCAATGGGCAGTGAGGAAACGATGGCTCCAGCAAACATTGCCCTGGGGAAACACAGACAGTAGGACCTTTCCAAAATGTTTCCAGAAAAGTAAAGGTGCCTCCTCCAATTCCCCAAGGCTGGGAAGCTTAAGGGACTTTCTTCCCTGAGGAAAAGCTGGTCTCTCCCACCCCACACCCCCCAAATAAGCAGCCACTCACCGCAGTCTGTGCTGTAATGTGGGTACAGCCCACGATTTTAGCGCCAGCCAAAGGCTTCTCCCCTTGAGCTCGTTTCCTGAGTGAAATCAGAGCTGACATGTCTGCAAAAGGAAAAGAGGGGGTTTAATGATGGCTTAGTCCAGAGAGGCCCCTCTCTGCCAGACCTGCTCTCCCTTCTGGGGTCTCACAGGCTACATCCAGCCCCACGTTTTTGCTATAGTTGTTACACAGCCAGAGAGAAAACTCCTCCTCCCTAGCCTGGCAGGTCTGTCCAAAATGGGATCAAAACACCAGTGTCATTTGTCACTTGACAAAGCCACTCAGGACTTAGTGTCCTTCCAACCACGTAACAAGACAGGTCTTGGACAGGCACTGCCCAAGAAAAGCATCTCATGTGTCCCAGCTAAGGACAGTCACCAGCCCTGCTGCTGAATAGCATCAAGGAGAAGCACCTAAAGAAGATGAAAACAGTGCTGCCACATGTTAGAAGAGCTGCTCTAAATGTGCCTGGATTATCTTCCCCTTCTATGGCTTTGGCAGCATGTGTCTAAAAGGAGCCTGAAAGCAATGTTACCCAATCACCCCACTGGAAATGGTAACTCAGCTTCCCACAAGCCCCAGGGGAAGGGGTTTGGACTGTCAGTTTTCATGTCTCCCAAGGCATTGCAAGATCCTTGCCCCTTGAGGTTTCTCATCCAAAGCCACCAGAACATTAAACCCTGCAAGAACTCTGCTGCTGTTAGAAAATGGATGCCACGCATCATTAATGTTTGCCATTGCATCCAGCTCTTCCCCACACAATCTGCTGATTTGGCAGGGTAAGACGGGATATTCAAGGCTGTAAGAAGAGTTGCAGGAACTGCCATGGCTCAGCTCCTGGTCTCCAGAGAGCACAACGCCTGGCCATAAGCCCCACCAACCCCATGCTCCACTTTTACCTTGTTCAGCAATCTCAATCTCCCGGCGCCCAAACTCTGCCTGCTTGATGTTCTTCACACAGAAATTGCTGCTACCTTTGGAGTTGGTTTGTTGTTTCTCTCGGGGGGACACCTCATCATCAGAGCTATCAGTGTAGGAGGCAGCTGAAGTCAGGAGAAGAATGTGCGTTACCTCAGAACCTCCTACCCTTCCGGTTTCTGTTTCACTTCCCAGCTTTCACATACACACACACACACTCATGGCTCAAACTACAAGTCTCATAAGGAAAGCCAACATCCAGAAGGAATTTTGCACTCTTGCTCCCTAAAACAACCCATAACTAACTAGGTTATCAACTAGTAATGAATGCCCGAGCTTCAGGAACCCCCACAATTATCTCCTCCACACTGGAGTACAACACAGCAGCATGGAGCATCCCGACACATGGTATAAGCAGCATGTTCAGTGGCACCAGTGACGGATTTGGGAGAGGATCACACATGGACAAGAAACCTGGCACTTACCAGAGCTGTAGCTGTCAGTGGAAGACTGTGAGATGGAGCGGGATAGGGACCGACGGCCCGTCTTTGTTGGGAACTTGGTGAATTCCTGCATATCATCTGCAAATTGGATTTGCTGAGAAGTGCAAAGGAAGAGAAGTGCTAAATCAGCAGGTGTTCCTTATGGCACATCACCCTTCCAGGCTATATCAGCCCATGGTTCCCTTCAGTCTACCTTGACTGCTGTAGTTGCAGAAATGAGCATCACCAAATGCATCAAGGAACAGAACTGTTGCTACAGGTGCCAAAAACTGAGCCCCCTCCTCTGCCTGATCATTCTGTCACCAGAAGGTTAAAGCAGATTTTACACCTAACACTTGAAGATGGAAAAAAAAAAAAAAAAAAAAAAAGCAAGCACTCAGCGAGGCTTGAAACATCCCCTTTAGCCCATCTCTGGCTCCCTGAGGCTCCTCCTCCAAGAAACTCAGACTGCTAGTACAACACAAATAACGTGCAGCCCTCCAGACAAGCCCTGTGCAGGCAGAGCCCCCACTCTGATCCCAGCTGGTCCCAACTGATTTCTGCCTGAAAGTGCAGCAGCAAGAAAGCTGGGGTGGTCCCAGCAGAAAATCAGATCCCTGGTGCTTCCAGGCTCTTCCTCAGGAGCAAAGCATCCTGCAGGTTAAAAACATGACACATCCTTCCAAAATCGACACTAAAAGCAGGGGAAAAAACACTGAGCAAGAGAGAACATTTCAACAAAAAGTAGTTGACATTGCATTGGCTTTCAGTCTCCTCTGCATTACAGATGTTTCCATAGTAAGAGAAGCCCTAAAACAGCCACCCCTCCTTCCTCTCTCAGCCAGAGGCAACTTAAGGTTCCGGCACCTACCACCAGTTCATCAAATTCAACTGCAGTGGGCTGAAACGAGGGAAAAAATAACCCCAAACTGCTCAGCTGCTGCACTCATCCCGTGTGACCAGCCAGCAAAAAGCCTTATTGCTGCTTCTGCAAGAGAAAGATGACTGAGATGAAAGGGAATTAGGAAAAGTGCCAGCAAATCCAGCCTGATGCCCCCTTTCCCAGTACACTGCCATGCAAGAGACCCTGACAAAGAGCCCCAGTGCAGCCTCTTCCCTCTGATCACGTCACTGCAGGATTTAATTTTGCCACTTAACAGGGATGAGACGTCATTGCAGGGAGTGGGATTAACAAAGCATCCCCACAGACCCAGGAGACCTCAAGAAGAGTCCTGGAGAAATCAAGATGATGGAAAGAGACAGGCCACAGTGGCCTCAAGGAGGGATTTTCCATGCCACAACCATCCCACAAGCTCCCTGAAAGCTTTGATGCGGGAACAGCCTTCAAGGGGAGAAGAATGAAACTATTTACTTGAGATGATCCATACCAGAAAGGAGTAATCTGCATAGTCTGGGTCTGGGGTGTCTGCAGCACTAGTATGGAGCCACGGTTCCTGGAGTAACCCAGCTGATGGGCCAAAAGCAGCATTTGTATTCTGGTCAGGCAGGGAAAAAGGGACATGAAACCCACTGCTTAGTCCAAGAGAGGACATGTGGGACGATGGAGGTGACTCTAGCATCCCCTCCGGGAACAGACTAGCACCAGATCAAGTCCATCACACCCAGGCAGGCATCCCAGGCATTTTTTTTTGTGGGTGCTGCTGCTAAAAGGTGTTTAGCCAGCTCCTCTGTACTGTATATGTTACAGACAGCCTGGTATATGCTTCCCAGACCAGACTTCCCAGCAGACACCCTAGGATTCTGATGCAAATTGCATGAATTTGCATTAGTGGAAGGAATGGGAACTCTAAAATGGAGTTTACAGGTTTGGTTTTGCAACTGTTTTAGGTCATTTGGTGCAGAGGGAGGAACTGCAAGGCATCATAACCTACAGCACTGCTGGGAGAACTGGTACTGAGATAAGAGGTGCAGGAGCACTTCTAGCAAGCAACACCAGGCAGGTAGCAGCAGTGAACTCTGGGTGCAGGGCCAGACCTGGCAGGCATGGCAGTTTCCCAACCAAGGAATGATACTGCTGGAATTTGTTCAAGGTCTGGTGCTGGGATCAATCTTCCCCGGACAGCCTGACAAAGGCTTGTGCCATGCTGGTTGTATTGCTCATGGGCATTTCCGGGGCGGGGGGCGGGAAGACCAGCAATTTCAGAACAACAGTATTTCCACCCCTTCCTCTGGCAACTCATCAAACCAGAGGGTGTAAACATGCCCCATAAAACAGCTGCTAGCATTAAAACACCTTAAAGTGTTAGATGAGGAATTTTGTCTGTCTCCAGGAAAGGTTTCCAGGGAAGATGTGAACCCAGAAAGGGAAAAAAAAAAAAAAAAAAAAAAAAAGAGATAACCCAGGTTTTGCTGCGCCAGCCGAGGACACAGGTGGGTGTCTGTCCTGACTTACAGCATCCAGGACATGGGAGCCCCAGGCACTTTCCTGCAGTGAAACGTGCTACTTGGATGGTCTCATGAAGCAAAGCTCATTTGGGATACAATGGGAAGGAGAGGGTGGGGATGGATGGCTGCTGCACTCCCCAGCTCCACACCATCCCCACACCACCAAGACAACAGAGATCTACTGGACAATGTCATCCCCTTTGTGGGGACCAGCTGTGGGTGTTGAGTCAGCTCTAAGGCCTGGTCCCACTTTAGAGGAGAAAAAGCAGTTCTAGAAATGCGGGGTTTGAGTCCAAGGGGAAAAAAAGTCACTGCTAAAGAAACCAAGTGCTGAATTAACCACAGTAATCCCTGCCGTGGCTTTACCAGAGCTCATCTGAACTCCACAGCTTAGCAAAATCTGCCCTGTCTAAAATTATCATCAAACATTGCAAACAGCTTCCAAACAGAATGAACCGTTCGCACATCAAACCCCCTTCAAGCTCAGCAAATTAACGCAGCATCCAGCAACCAGCCGAGAGGAAGATGAGGGAGGACAGCAGGTGCCGTGGTCAGGCAAAGCGACCAAGCTGACTGGCGATGTGCGTGACCGTTGGCCGCATTACCTTCCATGTGCCAGGCTCTCCAGCTGCATTAAGGCGACGGAGAAAATCTTGTAATCCGTCGGCTTGTCATGGGAATTTGAATGAACAGCATCCCCAGCTGGGGGCTGCGGATGAGTCGGCTGTGTCTGACCGAAGCCAGGCTGACTGCAGTGAAAGGGGACCGGGATCGGGACCATCTAGTTGCGGAGAGCACGATCACAAATCACATCCCAAATTTCATCCTGCTGGAAGGAGCTTTTCCAACCGGGTGGAGCACAAGGGTTTAAGAGCAAGGAAAATATTTTTTCGTCCCAGCAATTCATGATCAAGGAGGAAAAACAACAAAGCACAGAAATAGAGCCAGGGTGTTTTCCAGCATCACTACCCCCTTACAGAAGGGGATGGGGTTGGGGTCTTGATGGAGCCCTGTGCCAAATGAGCAGCTCCTTGCTTGGTATAGCAGGGTTTTTTTGGGAGAGGTCCTGTAGGAAAACACCAGAATCTGACATCTCCTGCCAAGGTTTCTGCAAAGCAACACTGAATGCTGCCTGTTCCTGGTCACACCTGCCAAGCCAGAAGTACATTTTCTCCCCTTGTGAAACCTGGCGTGACCGTGCGCATTCCCACGCAGATCCGACTATTCCTAACAATGGCTGCTCATTTTCAGCTCAAGCCGCCCCTCCAGGTCTGGCTGGGCAGGAGGTACAGGAACATTACACTTGCTGATATAGCACCACATCTGAAAAAGGGCCAAATGAGGTGCCAGGGACCCCCGGGCCCTCCCAAGGCAAACACCAGCCACCCTGTTTGGCTGCACTGCCGGGTGCTTCCCAAAACCACTGTGAAGCTAAACAATCAGCTTCAACAAGCCTCTCCCTACGTTACAAGGTACTTGCCCATACGTGGGCACATTGGCTGGGCAGTCCCAAACCCAGCAGCACACATGCACCCAGCACAGACAGCCTCATTTGTTTAATTATTACAACACAGGAAAGCCAAACAGATTCCGGATCTGGGCTGCTACCATCTAAACGAACCAGCAGCTTGTGACTGCTGGGTGTGCCATCCTTGATGGTTTATCCTGCACTTTACGCCAACAGTCAGGCTAGAGAACAGCTTTTTGCGCTTACCGAGTAGAAGTTCCCACCCCACCTCTGAGCTGCAGAGGACTTTGTAAATCCAGCTGGATTTACCTCAGGCACAGATGAGCCAGGCATGTCCCTCTCACACAAGACGACCCCACTTATAATTTTAAAACTCCTTCTATCCCCAGAACAGCTCCAGAGAGGATGCTCAAGCTCCTTCTCTGTGCTACGCATTCCTGATTGCACCCTGTGCAGCCTCAGGGGACATGGGCAGAGCAGGTTGTGGAAGGAGGAGGTGGTGGTTTTGGAAAGCATCCACCAACTCGCAGCCAACCCCGGGGCCGCACACTGACCCGGTTCACTGTGGCACAGGTTCCACAAGGGAAACAACATGTGCCAGGGAGCAGCTCCAGGCTCCCATCTTGCCATCACCAGGTTTGCCTTAGCAACCCTTTTTTTACTATTACTATTTTTCATTAGGGACTTGAGTGATGGCACATCACAGTGGTATAAAAAGAGTGCCCTTTACAGTCACTTTTGTCCTGGAGTAACCGGTGAGTGTACAAGAACACTGAACCATCTAAAACCCTCCAGCCTAAGTTTCCTCTACCACATCCATGGATGTGACAACACAGTACAGTCACCCAGGGAGAAACAGCAAAATTAGAGCAGAGCATGTTCTCACAGCAACACGACCGCCTGGGAAGCAAAAAGTCTCTGTAACCCACTTTTGTCCTCCCAGGAGAAAGCCTGGAAGGATCCAAGATCCTGGGACCTTTCCTTTGCAGAAAGGCGGCAGCAGCAGAGATCAGGACTATTCAGGGCAGCCGGTTCCCCTTATTTAATCTCCTCTCCCAAACAAAAACTCTCTGGCAGAGGATGGGAGAGCACTGTCGGTTGCCCACACTGCTAAGGCAGCCCTGACGTGCCCTGTCTCTTAAGTTCATCATTTCTTTGTCATTCCTGGAAATTCAGCCAGACTAGAAATGCTTTATAGCTCAAATCAACACTCATCCTCCTCACCAACCCTACATGCTCACAAGACATGATCAGCAGCTTGTACCAGGGCTGAGTTTTGCAGACCTGGAGAAGGGCACCTTCACACACCCAGGCTTCAAACACCAAGGATTCGTTATCTGCAGAAGGACTGTGTCCTCCCGGGTAGCTGCAACTGGTTTCTCACGACGAGCTGGGTCCTGCCACACTGATGAGTTCGGGTGTTTCTAAAGGACAAGTTGTTTTAATCCACTTATTTGCAGAAGTGAGTCGTCATGTTCAGTCAACGCAGCAGCAAGGGAGCAAAGAGGCACCCAGGGGCTGAGGTCTCTTCAGCCAGGCATCAGCAGAAGAAAAAAAAAAACAAAAAAACAGTATGAGGCTTTTCTTCTGTTCTAGGTCAAAAAGAAGAGACAAGCAGCAGGTTTACTTGTGCCACCTTCCTGGAGATGGGACAGCACTCTTCTGGGCTCTGCTCCTGCAACCACCCAGGTCCCAGAGGGGACTCTATGCTTCCTGACCAGGAGAAAAGAGCCCTCCCCAAAGCCACCCACAGCCTCCTGCCACGTTTGCCCCCTTGGGACAAGGGGCTGAAGCCGCCCCAAGCCCGTCCACCACAGGTTCCCAGGGTCTCTCCCCTGCGCTGGCCCCAGGGCTGGCGGCAGTCCCACCATGGCCAGGGGAAGCGACAAGCGTGGCCGTGCCAGGGCGCTTGGTTTGTTTAGAGGACTTGGCTGCTGCTGTCCTCAGACTCCTTCTGCCCTGCTTCCAGGCTGGGAAAGCCAAGCCCCTGTTCCCACAGGACAGTGTCTAGACATGGGGCAGGGAACCTGCCGCAGGCCCCAGCCCTCTGGCACACAGGGGGACATAGCTCCTGCTCCACGACCTGACAGGACACATGTATTTTGGGGTTGGAAATCAGCAGGGCAGACGTGGATGTTTTTAAAGTTCCTCTCCTGTGAGGTTACCCAGCTCTGGAGGGGTATGTCTGGACCACAGCATCCCATAAGGATCAAAGAAAAGGAAAAATCAGGTACTCAGAGCAGGGTACCTGCCCCACCCCTCAGGGATGGGGGCATCGGGATCAGTAAGGCTTCCACCCTGACCACTCACCATCCTCACCCCCAAATCACTAGCAAGGGGAGGTTTTTGAGGTGGATTTGGCTACATGACTCATAAACCACCCCATTTTACCACCTCCAAGCTCTGGCCAAGCGAGCCAGCACACACCTAGATGACAAACGACTGCATGAATTCACATGAGGCTGTGGCCAAGCTCATGGGACAACTAGATGTCCAATTCACATCAGCTCAGCAACAGAAGACACCCCAGCCAGAGTATGAGGCCGGGCACAGGCAGGGTGGGGGTTGCACTAGCAATGCCCATCCATGGCTTCAGCCCCACCATGCTGCAGGGATGCTGGAGGAGAGGGCCAGCAGCTGGGCGCTCAGCAGGCATCCTTTGATCCTCCACACTCACTGGCAGAGCACCAAAAGCCCTGGGGAGAGCTAGAAGTGGCACAGTCCTGGCTAGAGAAGTTATATGGAAAAACAGGACCTGCTTCAGCTCCTGTGGCCTTTGCAACAGGAGGACTTTCTCCTGATGGTTTCCCCCAACCCAAACCTTTAGAAGAAATCTCAAAGTACTTCTTCAGACTATGCAGCTGGGAAGAGCTGCCCAAGGGTGCTGCTCTGCTCTGTGGATCAAAGCACAATCAGTGCTGAATTCAGTGCTGCCTGGATGGATCTATACTTCTAGCTCCCAGAGGGTTCACAGGGCTGGATTGTGTCCCCAGAGAAGCAGACCTGCCTTGCACTCTCCCCACCAACTCCCTGAGCAGGAACTGCAGACAGATCTCTGCTTGGAAACCTTTACACTGTTCCCAACAAGGAAATAAAAGGCACTGAGGTCCTGGCAAAGTAAACTGGCCAAGCCCTGATACCAGCCTCCCATCCTTCACTGGCAGAGAAGGGCTGGTTGGGTAAAGCACCTGGGGG
>JANZLQ010000055.1:5939444-5951382 GCA_026212715.1 Elanus axillaris
CCCCCCCCGCAGACTTCACACATTCCAGCCGGGCTCTGCTGCTGAGTCACACTTGGCTGTTGGAGGGATGAGAGACCTTCCCACTGCCTGCCACCCCCTCCCCCCCAAGGAGAGACTCATCAAAACCACTCCAAGGAGGAAAAGCACTGGGCATCTCCCTCATCTCCAGGGCACCCTCATTAATGGGGCACCTGCATCTCCATGGCACCCTTAGTAATGGGGGACCCATGTTAATAGGGCACTAGCATATCTGGGACACCCTCATTAATGGGACACCCATCATCTCAGGGCATCCTTATTAATGGGACAGCCAGATTTATGGGGGGACCTCACTTCTGGGATCCTCTCATCTCCAAGACACCCTTATTAATGGGGCACCCTCGTCTCTCAGGCACCCTCATCTCCAGGGCATCCTTGCCTCTGTGGCACCCACATTAATAGGGCACCAGCATATCTGGGACACCGTCACATCGAGGACACCTTCATCTCAGGGGCAGCATCATCTCTGAGGCACCCTTATTAACCAGGCACCCATATTAATAGGGCAACCTCATCTCTCAGGCACCAGTATTAACTGGGCACCCTCATTATGTGACATTTTCCTCTCCAGGGCACCCACCCCTTCCAGAGCATCTCCCCCCCCCGCCCCCACCATGCCCTGTTTCAGCAGCCCCATGGGTGCTGTATCCCCATGGAGCATCCCATGGGCACTAGGACTGGGTGTCCCCGTAAGTACCCTGAAGGCAGCCGGAGCATGCAGAGGACGGGGAGCATCCATCGCCTCTCTGCCCCCACTGCGTGTGAGCAGCTCCGGGCCTGGCTTGCAGAGCCGGAAACCAGCTGTGGTTTGGAAAAAAAGAGGAAAATGTGAATTTTCCTCCTCCGTAAGAATGAGACTGAGGGAAGGAGAAGTGGCTCCGGGTCCTGGGCAGCTTTACTTTCCTCCCTGCATATTTGGGGGAGGATTTTATTTAGCTGATATAAATGATATTTGGGACACTTTTTATTCTGGTTTCCTCCAGGCAACAGTCCGAGATGAGTCAGAAATGCAAAATAAAGAAAAATAAATTTAAAAATAAAGGGAAGCAAAGGCAAAACTCCCACCCCTCTTGTAAATAATAACAGTGCAGCTTGTTCTGGAGCTGCCGGATAGAGCCATGGAGGCTGGAGCCAGCACAGGCACCCTGAGCGCTGGGTGGTGTCCCTGGCCAGACCTTGCAGGATTTTGGGGTGCTGGCATCACTGGCTCAAGATCAGGTTATGCTGGGATGTGTTCCCTGCTCCATGCCCCTGCAGCCAGTGCATTAGGTATTGAGCATTGCTCCTCAGGCAGAAAAACCCTGCACCGGCCTTCAGTGCCGAGCAGGATTTTGGCAGGGTGATGGGCTTACTCAGGCTGGAAAGGACCCGGCCCTTCCCGGGAGAAGGGGAGGAGATTTAACCCCTCCGACCATCTCCATGTCACCTCACTATGCCCGTCCCATGGTGCTGGCTGAGAACCGAAGGTGATGCCAGCATCCCCCCACCACCACCACCACCACCCCCCCCCCCAGTACAATGCAACCGGCTGCTTTCCATGCCCCAAAAATCTGGGGCTGGGCGGGTGGTCCACGCAGGCATTTGAAAATAGCCACCATGGTTTGGCCAGACACACTGCCCGGCGCTGCCGTGGTGCTTCTCGTCCTTGCCACAGCCGCAAATCCCCACAGTCCCTCTGAGAGGTTTTACCAAATATGACCCCAAAGTGGCAGTGGGGATGGGGCAGCTGCAGACCCCCACAGTGCCTCCTCCAGGGCTGGTTCCTGTGCCAGCATCTGGGTAGCTCATCTTGCCAGCTCTTAATTAACAAACGTTGTCGAAACACCTTCTGGTTTGAGTGGTATCGGCCCCATGGCTCGTGGGGCACTGTCAAGCAACGCTGTTTACAGCCGAAAAAACCCCGCAACGGCCTTTGGCGCCGGGTTTTGGCAGGAGCAATGGGCTTACTCAGGCTGGAAAGGAGCCTGCTCTTCCCAGGAGCAGAGCTTTAACCCCTCCGGCAAGCCAGACTCCATCTCTAATGCATCTTCCTGAGACCTTTTCTCTTGGTGTGGGGTCACCCTTGGGTGCTGGTGGGTGCTGTGCACCCCAGGAGGTCCCCCAGGACCTGCAATCTTCATTTCTGCTGTTTTGAGAAGCAGCCTCTGCCTGCATGCCAGGGCCGGGTGTATCTCGGTCCTCCCCCAAGCAACAAGATGCTGCCTGATAATTAAAAACAAAAGGGGGGAAGTTATAAATAACCAAAACAAATAGCCAAAAAAAAAAAAACTAGCTGCAAGGGCGACGTTGAGGACAGTGCCCTGTGGAGCATCCCTTACAGGATCCACGCTGCTGTGGAGCATAGCTTTCCTCTCCCTCTGCCCCCAGACTGCCCCCAGACTGCCCATAGCCCCGGGTCTTTGCAGTCTGTGCTCTTGATGTCTGGGTTTGCACCACCCTGAAAGCTAGAAGCATGCTGCTCTGTTATTTTATTTTATTTTACTTAAATGCAAGCTGACATTTTCAAGCAATTGTCTGATTTCAGCATCTGGAGCCAGAAGGTCCCTTTTTGACGAGCTGGGGTGTCTACAAGCCTGAGCCATCCCAACTGCCACCCCAGGTTCAGCCCTTAACCATGGCCTCTTCTGAAGGGCCCATGAGCATTCTGCACTACCACTCCAGCCCTCACCTGGAGAGAGCTGAACCCCAGCTCCTCCGCTGACATCTCCATCTGCCAGACCCTGAGACGGCTCAGAGACACTCACCTCCCTCCTGTCCCATAGACCAGCCTTGGCCAAGGCATCTCCAACCAGACCAATGAAGACCAGGGAGGTCTAAATCTGCAGGCACCAGCTCAGACCTACCACATCCCTCCAGGACCATCTATGTCCCGTACAAGCAATGACACAGTTCACTCTGTGACCTCAGGAAGATGCTGGAGGCATCTCAGGATGTATCGGTCATCTTCCAGCTTCATGGACCTTGGCCTTCGTCTCTTGCCTGTCCCTTAAAAGCCACTTTGGAGGCTGAACTAAGGACTGGGAGATGCCTAGCTGGCAAAAAACACCCACAGGGGATGCAGAGGCCCTTTGCCTTGCAGCTCCTCTCCCCAGCCCTGCTGGCTACGCCAGCCTTTGCTGATGAGGGACCTGGGGACTCGTAGGGATGAGTTATTTTGAAAACCATTGGTGAATCACCTGGGTTTGCTATTCACTTGCCTTTGCCATGTCCATTGTTGGCATGGCCGTGGGAGACGTTCCAAAGCAGGAGAAAAAGGCACTGGCTTTTGGTTGAATTCACCCTGAAGATGCCACCTGGGGCTTGCAGATAGGAAGAGATCAGACACATGCCAAAAAAAGAAAGAGCAAGTGTCCAAGACTTCAGGGATTTGGATACTCTTCTCCGCAAGCTTTCACAGAGCAATTTTAGGACTTGATCAACCCCTTGCCAGCTGGCAAACAGTCTTGGATGTTCATGGCATCCAGGCAAGCGTCCTTCCCGGTGTCTAGCAGAAGCTGCAGTGGGCTGAATAAGATGGATGAGCCAGTGGTTTCTACTCCCCGGGCAGCTTCCCACAGGAGCCAAATAATAGGGAAGGTCAAACATTTTCCATTCCAAGTATTTATTGATGGAACAACATTTTCTAGCATGAAACAGTTGCCTTTCAGAGGAAAATCCAGCCACGTGTGTCCCAGTAAGCCCCAACTGTGTTGGTCTGGAAGTGGTATTGGGGGACTTGGGGCACCTGGACTCCTGTCCTGTATCTCCCATGGGATCGGGGACCATGGGCAAGTGCGGGAGATGCCACCTGATGGCAGGAGCAAGAGTTGGGATTTTGCTTAAAACACCTCATAGTGCTTCTAACCCTGCTCCAATTCCGCCCCTTCCAGCTCTGTGCCCTTTTGCAACCACCTTTGGCCCAGCTCCCATCCCTGAGGGTAGGAAGGACCCGAGACACTACATTGAGGACGCATCCATTGACATGCCAGGAGGAACCTACCCCACCTGACACCCTGGGAACCTCCTGCCATGGGCTTTCCCCACCCAGCTCACACCACATCTCCCACCACTCCACGCAGATGGCATCTGGTTGCCCTTTCACAATTTCCTCCGGAGCTTCTCCATCAAGCAACACGCCACGAACCCGTGCTCAGCAGCACGCTCCTCGCCTGTCCCCTGCCTGTCACCTCACCGGTGGTTCCCAAACCAATCCCACCGCCCACGAGGTCTCTTTGAGCATTGACTCAGCAGCACATCACCTCAGGAAGGGAACCACTCATCACAACCCACTGCAGCATCGCCTGCTCGCAGCCTTTTTTGGCTGCACCCTCCACACCCTGACCAGCTCAGCATCATGTGCTGCCATCACCCATGTGCTGCCTCATTCACTGCCTTCATTACCCTCCCTGGAAAGATATTGGTGAAAATGTGTTTTCCCTGGAAACACCATCAGTTGCACCACTTTACCCTGTCCGCCTCCTCACCATGGCCCAAGGTTCAATATCTAAAGGCAGATCTCACAGTCAGGCTGCGCTGGTCAATGGTGATGGGTTTGGGTCCCCAAATGGCTCCAGCTGCTCCACCCAGGTGAGAAACTCAGCTCTTTTTCTTCAAGGGAAGAGATGGGGTTCCCAGGCTTTGCTGAGCTCCTTTTGGTGTCGTGCTGAGACCCAGTTGGGTCCCTCAGCCTCCCAGGATGAGGGATTTGGTGGCTGAGCTCTGCTCACCCCTGATTGTGGGGTTTTAGAGGTGGAGGAAAGTTCCAAGGGCCAGATCCTGCTGCTAGAGAGGGTGCTGCTCTGGCAGGGCATATTGGGAAGCTTTTAGGTTAGGTTCACCCCTGGTTTGGGCAGTGATGATGATGAGGGAAGGAGTGGGAAGCAGGATGGAGGGGCAGTACTGGGGCAATGGAGGCAGCAGCTCTTCCCACGGGGGAATTCATCCCAAATGCCAAAACTGGAGCAGAATAAACCCCTTTAAAGCTCTCCTTGGGCTCGCTGGGGTCCCTGGGATGCTCAGGCTTCCCCACAGACCCAAGCCCCATCCCAGAGAGGGACACATCCACAGCAGGGATGACTTTGGAGGTCTGACCTCCCCAACCCACTGTCCTACCCTCTCCCACACCGAGCCATGTCACCCAGCTTACCCCAGCACACGGAGCATGGGAAACACCAAGAAGCACTTCCAAAGCCTCCAGGGACTTGCAGCAGCTCAGCCACCCCCAAGCAGGCTGTAACTTGCTTGTTTGCATGCCCTCATCACCTCTAATTAAACCCATATGTTGCCAGTGCCTTTTCAGTCCCCACCACCTCTGGAAATCCCCAGAGTGTGGCTGGGCTGTGTTGCCAGTGTGTGGGTGCTGCTGGGATGAGAGACAGTGGGGAGCGAAGCAGGACAGGTCCCACACATACAGGGGTGGACCCAGGAATGCCAGTTTTCCCACTTAACCCTGAAAGCAAGATGATATTTGCAAGTGTGTGGCCAAAGCCATGGGGCTGGCTGCTTCTCTGGAGGTAAAAAAGCTTTTTATGTGGCCTTATGTGCTTTCTTGGGGCTCCTGCCCTGTCTGTGGGCTGGGATTGATGGCTCAGGATTTGGGGGGGACCCAAGTGATCCTTGCATGCCTGATGCTCTGCAGCACATGCAGCTCACTTGCTGCTCTTTCCCATTTCAGCCTCTTCAAAGCAAAAAAGATCATGGTGTGAAGATTGCCAGTCTCCAGCTGGGTCCCTGCAGCTCAGCCGGGAGCCACCAGCCGTGGGCATCCATGGCTGAGCCAGGCACGGGTGCCTGGCACTCTCATACCCCCCCCCCAATGGATCACCCACTCACCAGCATCTTCTCCATCACCCTCCAGAAATGAGAGAGGGAGAATCAGCAGCAGGTTAAAAAGCAGAAGAGGAGGCTTGCTTCTAGGGTGCTGCTTCTGAAAAGCCTTCAAGGATGTCACTGGAGGGATTTTGGAAAGGCAACAGGCTAGAAAAGCCCCAGAGATTTCTTCACTTTCCTCTGAAGAGATGGGATTCAGTGGCACATAAAAAAAAAACAGGATAAGCTAGAGCAATGAGGGCCAGGATGCCCCATGGCCCCAGAGCTCATGGTCCCAGGCTCAGGGCTGTGACCCCAAGCGGCCTCTCCCTTGGGGTCACCCTGAGGATATTCCCAGGGAAGCAAGGGGTTCAGTGGTAGCCCTGAGCTCGGATCTCTGGGGATGGTGGAGAGGGAGACACCGCCCCCAGCAAGCCCCCACAGCAAAGGGACACAGCAGGGTGACAGGCACCCAGAGGTGGCTATCAGCACAGCACCGGGTCTGTGATGCCCTCCTACAGTGGCCATGCCAGGCAGTTGTCTAAGTCCCTTGGCTGGATGTGACCCATGTCCAGTGCCTGCAGGAGCATCCCCCTGGCACTGCCACGGCCAGGCACCCACCTGGGACTCCCTCTGCTCTGGCTCCAGCCCCAGCCCCACTTGTTCGGTAGAGAGGGGTCTAAAACCACAGGCAGGGACAGGGCACAGTGTGCCAGGGTGACCATGGACCAGGGACAGACCAAGCAGGGTGCAGGGAGGCAGAGTGGCAGTGGGGCATCTCTGACCATCCCTCTGTCTCTTCCACCACGTCACCCCAAAACAGCATTCGAGCCCAGATGCCATGACAGTTAGGACATCAGCTTGCCACTTTCACCACCAAGGAGACCCCATGAAGGGCAGAAGGACTTGTGGATTTGGACATCACCAAGAGGGACATCTCGACCCTGGGGGCAGTGCCCTGACGTGCCATTCCTCAGGCCCAGGGAGAACAATCTGACAGTTTCCCAGCCCCCAAGGGGTTAAACAGTTCCCATGTGACCCCAAAATGACGGGGAGCCGCTGGTCCCCAGCAATTAGGTGGCAGGTCCGGGTACACCGCGGTCCACGCCACACTTTGCCTCGGTGACGTGGGGACGGATCCAGGCTGGCCGGTGGTTTGCGCTGCTGGCCAGCACCCAGCAGCCAGAGCCACAGCTGTTTTCCGGGACCGTGGCCCTGGTGGCACCTGGCCGGGAGCGATGTGTCACTGGTAATAGCAGGAACCGGTGGCTCTGTGGTGCCCCTCTGCCTGGCTACCCCAAAATCTGCACCTACCCCATGTGGCCCCTGGGGTAGGGCCTGATCCTACATCCCCACTGGGGACAGGGTGGGTGGCTGATGGCTGGTGTGGGGCATCAGGCTGTGTCCCCAGGGCTGTCCCCTTGGTGGGTGTGGGTGTCCCCCCACCCAGGAGCTTTACAGGGCAGAAAAGGGGGTGCAGGATGAGACCATTTTCCTCCCCAGAACAGCTGTGTTTTGGGGTCAGCTCACTGATTTAGCACATTTTGACACTGGGGGTTTCTAAATCTGAACTGGCAAATGGCTTTGGTGTCATCCCAGGCTGGAGAGGTGGGAGAAGCTTCTGACTCCCTTCCCAGCTCTTCCCAAAGGGGGTGGTGGGCCCTGGGGACTTCCTGAGCCTGGGGAAGGGCGAGGGGGACATGGTGGGACTGGGGCTGCGCATAGAGGTGTCACCTCTGGCCAGGAATCGAAGGGGAAAAAAAAATAAAAATGGGGGTTTTGTAATCTGCAGCCAGCACCATTCCCAGCTTACCCAGCGAGGTGACTGGGAGGAGGTGGGAATGGGTGGGGTGAGTACCCTGTCCCTGCAAAGGGGTGGACATGGGTGGGCCATAGTTCTCCCCATGCCTTGGGTGCTGCCGGGGGGGATCAAGCCCACCCCACACCCATGAGTGCCATAAAGAGCCAGGGAAGGAGCAGGATTCCTCCAGCCTGACGTAGCCCTTGCACCATGGCCAAGCCTGGAGAGGCAGTGGGATGCAGCTGAGGAAACTGAGGCATGGCCGAGCTTGCGGCAGGGCTACGGTGGGGGGTATTGGGGTGCCTTGGTTCAACCCTTGGGATGTGGCTTGGGTGCAGGGGGAGCTTGGGGTGGCCAGGGACACTCCAGGGTGCACAATTTGGGGCTGAGCCAGTGCTGCCGGCGTCCTCAGTTAACAAGTGCCCGATGGGGTTTGCTGTCCTCATCGCAGAGACTTTGCTTCCTCCTCGCAGCTCATCACACCTTCAAGGCCACCCTGGTGCTGGGGAATGTCACCAGGAAGGACCCAGGCATCAGGGAGCCAGCAGAGCTGGGGATCCTGTGACAACCCTGTTACCTACCCCCATGGCTGCCAGTAAGGGGTGGACTGGCTCACTGTGGGCTGCTGTGGTAGCACTGCACCCCAATGTGGCCCAGTGCTAGCTAGTGGGTGGTACTGGGTGAACTGGGGAGAGGTGCAGGGACAAGCACGCTCCAGCCAGCTAGCACCCATGATCCTAAATGGATCCCAAATGCTGTTTAAATTTCCTCCAGAACTGGACAGGGCACTTGGGAGAGGACTGGGGAGGGCGGGGGGCATTTTGACCCATATCCCAAGAGACCCCCCACTTTGCTCCCCAAACTTCTCCCCAAGCCCCTCCCCCTCCAGGCAGGGTGCCTGGTCCCTCAGAAGGGAGAAGGGGACAGGGGGACCATGTCAGGGGACCCCCCCCAATTCCCTTCCACAGCAGAATATCTACTGGGAGGGGGTGCTGAGCTACTGGGAGGGCTGTAACCCCAAACCTCCACAGTGACCATTATGCCACAGAGCAGGAATCTGCTTGTGTGTCCCCCCCCCTCGAGAAGTGTCACCCAAATGTCCCCAGTGCCAGCGACCCCGGTAGGGTCGGCGGTGCCAGCAGGACCTGGGGTGGCACCTGGCACATCTGGAACCCTATATATGGGGGAGCTTCACATCTGGGGAAGGGGGGGCTACACATCTGGGAACAGGGGCGACGTGATGACGTATTGCCCCCTGGTGGCTACAGGTGGGGACTGCACCCTGCCCCTCCCTGAAATGGGGAAACTGAGGCATGATCCCAACCCCCCCACTTCCTCCTCTTTCCCTGGGGGGCCATTCCCAGCCCCCCCGCCCCTTGCCCCCTCGGTTCTGCTCGTACCTGTCCACCGACAGTCTCTGAATATTCCCAAAGAGGGGGTTCACCACCTGCTCCATGTGACGCTCTGGGGTGCAGGATGCTGGGGTCCCTCTGTGGTGGCACCAGTTTGGTCCAAAAACCTGGAAAGAGAACAGAGAGAGAGGATCAGCCGGGATGTGACAGCCTGTGGGCCGGGAGGGACAGATGGGACCCCACACACACAGCAATGCCCTCGGGAACACGGTGACCACCGCCCAGCCAACCCATCACCCCCCGCCCCAAGCTGCACCAGGACCAGCCCAGAGAAGCCAAAAGGCTCAAAATGAACCCCAAACGCACCTCACTGTGCCAGGGAGAGGAGGGCCAGTGGGTCACCCCGGTCCAACAGACATGACCCCCGGCCACCCCCAACCACCCGGTGTCCCCGGCCAGGGAGGGCAGACAGGAGCCACAGCTCTCCCCAATGCTCCTTGGGGGGGGCAAGGGACAGATCCTGCAAAGGGGACCCTGCGGGATGGAGCAGAGCTGGAAACACAGGGGCAGGGGTCACCCCACGGTGCTGGGAATGGTGAGCCTGCTGCCACCAGCCTTAACCCAAGTCATGGACCCACACGCCGGATCCAGCCCCTTCTTTGGCACAAACCACCCTGGAAGGGTTTTCCCAGCAGCGACGGAGGTTCAGGGTGAGCCCAGGGTTACCTGCCTGGCACAGGAACAGAGGGCTGTGGCAAAGAGGGTTGGGTGCTGCCGTGTGGAACTTCACCAAGACTCAGCCCCACAGAGGGGTTCAGGCTGGCCTTGGGGTGTGGGGCACTTGGCCCATTCCAGGCTGCAGTCCCACCTGGGTGCCCCCTGAGACGAGCAAGCCCTGGCACAGGGTAGGCACCCCAGGGTGAGTGGAGTGGTGGTGGCTGTGCAAGGTGGTTGTACCCCCCCCGTCATCGTCCCCCCCCCGCCTTGAAGCAGACGCCATCGGGCAAAGAGCAGGTGGGTGCGGTGCCGACGTCAAGCCTTTGCCCCCGCCCGTGTCACCTTCTGCTGCGCACTTCCAGCCCGGGCGGCCGAGTCAACGACACCGGGATTGGGGTGAGCAGGGGCACCCCGGGTGTCCCCCAGGACAGGAACCCCGGCTAGTGACACTGGGGGGGTTGGCTCTGCCCACTGGGTGAACCCCATGGGGCTGGGATGGGGCAGGATGGGTGGGCAGGGGGGGTCCTGCTGGGAATAGGGGTGATGCCACCATCCTGGAGAGGGTGGATGTCATGGGAGGAGTCCCAGGTGGTTGGGGACACACTGGGGATGACGAAGGGACTGTGCCCAGCCCAGGACCCATAGCAGGATCGAGCCACCCTCGGCAAGATGGGAGACCCCTTCAGCCGCTGGAGCAACCCCCAATCCCGGTGAGTACCCAGCAGGGTGGGTGTCCCCACCTTGGGGACCCCCGAGGGCTGGGTGGGGAGAGGGGACCATGCTGCAGGGCACAAAAATCTGTCCTTCTGCCCATCCACCCAGAAGCGAATACAACGACAGCTCCCTGCTCCAACAGTCCAACAGCTTTGCCCGCCCCAGCGGAAAAAGCATCTACAGTGAGTGAGGGCTGCACCCCAAAACCCCCCTGCTCCTGTCCCCAACCTTTCCCCATCCCCTGACCCTGTGTGCCCCTGCAGACCAGCGCAAGGACTATGGCCAGATCCTGCTCAAGCCCCAGAGCGATTTCCAGCACCACGTTGAGGTAGGAGACCCCCAAAACTGCCCCAAGACCCCCACCCTTTCCAGGGTGCCCCTGGTTTGCAGCATGTGGGGTGACAACAGGACACTCGGTGCTGTGTCCCCCCCAGCACCTGCTCACAGTACGCCTGGAGAGGGACATCCGCAACACCGACGACTGCCTGGCACGCCTGAAGGTGCTGGAGGCTCAGGGACGGGTCTGGGGGCAGGATCTCATCTTGCAAGTCAAGGACCAGGAATTGATGCTGAGGGATGTGGAGAGCAAGGTACCCCCTGGCCATGGCACCCAGCTTGGCCATGGCAACCACTCTGGACCCAGCACCCCCATGTATCTGGTGTTCCCCCAGCTGTGGGACCCCCTGCATCGCTGGCACTGCCATCACCCTGACATCCCCCATTGCAATGGCCCTTGCAAACCCCCTTGGCACCAACACCCGCTCCACCCATGTCACCCAATTAATCCTGGTACCCCCCTTCACCGCAGCATGCACACCAGCCTTCCAACACCCCACAGCCCTGGCACACGCTCTGCACCCCTAACCCTAGCACCCAACTGGCCATAGCACCCACCTTGGCCATGACACTCATCCTGGACCAGACTCCCCCCCAAATCTGGTATTCCCCCAGCTATGGCACCCCCATAACCCCAGTACCCCCACACACACCTTTGCACCCCTACAGCCCTGGCACCCCTCTAGCCCTGGCACTGACCACAGCCCTTGCACCCCTGTCACGCTGACTCCCTCTATAAACCCTGCCACCCCCCAACCCTTGCACCCCTACAAGCTGGCACCCACAACCCTACCCCATGCCACCGCCCCTCCAGACGCAGCACCCAAAAAGCCTGGTATTCCACTAGCTATGCTACCCAATAACCCCACCACCCCCCATTAACCCCTACACCCCCACAACCCTACAAGCCCCCCATGCCCTAGCACCCCTATAACCCTTGCATCCCCTTAGCCCTTTACCCCTATTAGCCATTTGGGGTGGGGGGGCTGAGCACCCATTTCCTCCCCCCCCTCGGCCAGGAAGAGCTGGAGGTTTACCCGCTGGGCAGCGTGCAGGGGTGCTCGGCCGTGCTGGACATCTGCGGTTACAGCTCGGTGTTGGCCATTAGCGTGCAGGAGCAGAGCCCCCCGGGGACTAGCGTCCTGCTCTTCCACTGCGAGCATCTGGGGGTGAGCCCTGAAGATGGGAAAGG
>JANZLQ010000055.1:5980481-5997019 GCA_026212715.1 Elanus axillaris
TTTTTTATTAATTCAAAAAAAAAAAAAAAAAAAAAAGAAAGAAGGGCATTAACTCTCTTGAAAATGGATTAGGCAGACCTTGAACAAATTGCTAGCACTCTTTTAGAAACTTTTTACCATTGGTAAGAAGCCAAACACTCTCAGTCAGAAGTACCTTTACCTAGCCCACTTTTTCCACTAAACAAGGAGTGACACTCACCATTAGCTTTCATTTCAATTATTTGGCAAACTGAAACCTTCCTTTAAAATCCACTTGCTCAGTAAGTTCCTAACAGAACTGCAGCACTGTATATGAATTTAAAAAAAAAGGTGTGACTGAAAATAATAGAGCTGAAGGATGGATCATACTATTCCTGCCCAAGAGTATCCTATACCACTACACTGCTCCACATAACCAACACAGCATTTATGTGCTGGTAATCAATGAAGTGAAAAATCACTACAGGTCTGTCTACCACAAGCAATCTGACCTTTCGTAATCACAGATCTGGCTTCAATTCCCAGCATGCTGGGTCACAGAATTAGACCAAAAATCTGCACCCACATTTGAGACATTGCAGGTCTTTTCAGAGCTGGCAGTCAGCTTCTCCTTGCTGCACAGATAAGAGCCATTTGTCAAATACAGAAGAGTTAACGTATATCAGTGTTTGAACTTCAAGTACAGCTGAAACTTGAAGGTGTACATAGCCAAAGCAATGACTTTATCTCTTAGCCCGGCATTTGTGAAGATCTGACTGATAGAGCAAGGCACACACACACAGTCACTTTCTGCTGGCTGCAGGTTCTCAATTACTGACACCACTTTTCCATGCTTGATGCATTACAGATGGAGGCATGAAAGGTGTCGCCACTGGGCTGGAGAGGAAGAAAGAGGGTTTGATCCCTTTACCATCAAGCTATCCTCCTTCAACTGGGAAGCTTGTTTCTTCATTCCTAATGGGCATCAGGCAAGGAAAGTTCTGAATCCTTCCCCATTCCTCAAGGTGTATGAAGTCTTGGCCTTCCCATCCATCTTCTATGCAAAAGCTGCTTTACACCATCACAGCTACCACTTCCCCAGTGCTTTGCTACCAACGGTATCCTGCAAGCTGTGTAAATTTGGCCCCATCTCTGGTCCCAGCACAGTACAGACTAGGGCTGGGGGCAGGAGGGAAGGGCTGAGGATTTCTGCTTTTTCATGGTCATCCATTTTTTCCTGCAGTTCTCATTGCAACAAGAAAGGTATCAAAATCTTTAATCACCACATCTCAAAACACACAAGTTAGTCCTTTTCTGTGCTTCCAGACAGTAGATTAGTGCAGCCTGGCTGCCAAACATGATTAATAACTCTGCAAGGGCCTTTGTACTGTATGCACTATTTGCCAAAAATGGCAGAAATCAGAAGAGAGGAGGGTGCACTGCAATGACAGTTATTTCAGAACCAGATGACTGTTTTTTGTGATTAAAGAACAAACCCAATTACATGAAGAAAACTTGGTGACATAAGCTCTCCTCTAGTTCCCTCCTCCCCTGGCCCCATCACCCCTCCTTCTTTAAAGTGTTGCTTGGCATTCCTGAGATTAATTTCAGGGCTCTAAAATAAATACATCCAAAAATAGTAAGAGGAAATGGTAATCTTGCAAAGTGGAGTTTGTTAGCTTATTTTCCAGAAACCAGAAGCCCCTTCTGCTTGAAACCCTTATTGCTCTGCACAGCAAGTCACAAGAAGATAAATGACTTTCTGTATCAGCAAAGACCAAACACGCTGCTGTTCTGGCGCAGAGGCTCAGGCTTCAGTGTACTTGAAAAGCAAGTGAGCAACACAGGGCTGGGGGGCTGGGGCAAACCCCAATATAGAAGGAATTCTCTAGTCTGTCAAACCCCAGTTCTGCTTGATGAACAGGTTGGCCATTGCAAGCCTAATCTGCTTCTCAGAGCCATAGATGTTCCTATCAGCATCAGCACCAACTTCACTAGAAAGATCTTGAATAAGCCTTTTAGCTTAGTTTGCAAACACCAGTTATGCAGGTTAATATGCTCTGTAGTCACATGCATGTCCTCACTCCCTACCACTTTGACCATTTAAACTCTGCCCTTTCCTGTAATCATGATCCTAGCACTGCCTGTCATCCCCAATATCAGTTCCTTATGTCTGATGTGGGAAAAGGACTTAGCCTTTGATGCCAGTCACTCCATGCTCCAGGATATCCAGCAACAAGGCAGCAATCGCTGCAACAAATGCAAAGGGTGGCATTGAAAAATGCCTGGTGACACTCCCTGGGAGAAGTGCAGCTTCCTGACTCCTCTAGCCACCTGCAGCAGCCACTATCCACCACACAATTACTTCAGTCAGAATAATGGAAGAAAAAAAAGAAGGGGGAAAAAAAAAAAAGGGATAAAAAAAAAAAAAGAAAGTAAGGGTTCATCCAGGCTGCAATTTCTAAGTTGTCATGTTTCTGCCTCAAAGTACACACACAGCACAGCTCAAATAAGCTAGGATGATATTTGGTAAGCATCAGATTCTTTGGCATGGGGGCTGACATTTTTGTCTGAAGTCTAAATAACTGTACAATTAATTCCTCATCGCATTTTGAGGCAGGAGAGAAGATCTGTTCCGTCAATGGAGCATCCCCATCTACCGTTGGAGAGCGGAAAGGGAACAGCACATGTCCCACGAGGAAGCAAGCTGAGGAAGAGGAATCTGCCACCCAGCAGGATTGCCAGGAGCCCCTGTCAAGAGGGTGGAGGAGCAAGGGGGACTTAAGGAAACTTTGCTTCCCAGTTCTGCTGTGGCCTTCACCAGAGCTCTGTTCCAGAACCTATTACAAAAATAAGTTTCTAGATGCCATCGTTTAAAAAAGCAAAATTTTAGAGAGCAAACTTGCCTGTAAGCCAAGAAAAAGTATCGCTTTCCTAATCTCACAAACAGCCTCAAACACTTACCTAGGAAATTTGAAGTCTCTAAGGGGGAGAGCTGATGGTGACAGTTTAGATGCTGAAATACATTTAAATCTTTCACTGCTGATGATGACATGAAACCTGCAATAGCCAATAAATTTTAGCCAATTTTTCTTACAATACTCATCAAGTTTCAGACATTTATAAAATTGAAAGAAAAAATTAAAATCTCCTATAAATGAATTCCAAAATGTATCTGAATGGAGATAAAGGATTTTAACCTTTTCAGGGTTCTGAAGTTTACTGAATAGACACTCTTATCTTTGGCCATCTCCTAAATGACAAGAAGGATATAATAAATGATCAGACTAAGTACTGCACAGCAAGGCATGGATTTAGCAAGGGGCAATCACAGAACAGAAATTAAGACATTAATAAGCCTGCCTGTCAGAGAGATGTGGAATGATTCCAGACTAAAAACTTCAACACAGCTTTCTAATTACAGATTATTCTTCATCATAGCAGCACGATGAAAACAATCTTGATAAAGTTACCTATTCATCAGTTACTGTCATTTCCCCATAATAATAATCCTGCTTCTTACATAGAAAGTGAGAGCTCAAGATCTATCGCTGGTAAAGAAATGAACAGCTCCAGAAATTCGAGGGATGTATTCTGAGAAAGCAAACTATTCGTCACTTTTCTATGGCCCTTTTTTCTGTGCATGTAAAATAGAAATGGGATAAAAAATAATGAGAGAAGACTACTCCCGTGCTGCAGAAGGTAAGCACCCACTTTAAACAGCGACCAAAGAAGAAACAGAATTACTTGCAGTCTTGAAAAAAATTGCTGAATTCAAGCTTTTAATGCTGAGTGATGCCTGAAAGCATCCCCAGAAGATGCCATATTTTTATGATTTATTTAATTTTGAAAATCATATTTTCCTGTTTAAAGTGATCCACTGTGATACTGAGCTTGCAATAGCTGTGCATGTGTACACGGCCACAGCTTGCAAAGGAATGAGAAGGAGAAATTCAAACACTATTTTTACTGTATAGACAGCACTTAACTTGTTCCAAACGCATGTTTGGAGGTCTGTGTTTGGAAAGCATTAACATTTTCTTTTTTCTCTGCCTTATCATGCACTCCCCTCCTAAAAAGAAAACAAAGGCGGCAGGAGGGGGGGGGGGGCATGCAGCCTTGGCCACTAGCTCTGCATTGTGCTGTGAACAAAGCTGCTTTCTAAGCAGAGCACTCAGCAGCCTTCAACTGAGAATCCGCTCCAGCATCAAGGAAAATATAAATACTCTGCCAAGGCAGCAGGCAGGGAGGCCCTGCCTTCTCCCAAGGTTGCAGGCACCAGCAAAAGCTGCAGGGGTTGATCAGCAAGGGAATACTAGGTGTAGTGCTCCAGGCTTTTTGCCGCTGCCTGGGTGAGACCATTTCACCTGCTGAATTTTCTTCCATCGAAAAGTATGGTGCAATGAAAAGTTGCTTCTCTAAACCCACCCTTCCTGCACGTTGCACCATTACAACCTTAACTGCATTGTTTGAAAGCATTTAACCCTTTCTTCTTTCTTCCTTCCCACTAGAAGAGGAAAGGACTTCAACTTCACATCGCCGTTCTGCTGAGCAGAGCCAAAAGAATTAACCAAAAAAGTTACTCGGACCCCACTTTTTCTACAACCTGCCCAACCGAGCCACCTACTTTCAAGCCCAAAATAGGAAGGGGCTGAAGCTGAAGTTCCTGCTCCCTTTCGTGGCCATTTCCTCTTTTTTTTTTAAAAGAAAGAAAACCCTGCTCTCTGCAGTGTGTGAAAGGCAGCATTTATAAATGAGATCTGGAGTGGTTTGACATCAAAGAGCACGCGGTCCCTGGTACACCAGCCAGAAAAATTAGTATTAAGCCATCATAATTGCACCCTGCCGCAGCCGGGCAGTACAGTGTGCTCGGGGAGAGCCAGCAGCATCACTTCTGCAGGAGGCAGGGACAGGGCACTCCTCCCCTGCCCATCCCTCTGCAGCTGTTTTTTCCCTTTTATCAAAGCTGAATTAATCAAACCAGGAGTTTCTGGGGAAGGTGGAGGATGGGTTACCTATGAGTCACTCCTGGGAACCAACCTCAGTCCTTTGGCAGGAGGAAGTAGGGGATTTTTTTTGTCCCCTAAGACTTGAGCCAATTTCTCTCCAGAGCACTGTTCAGGTTGTAGCTGATGGTGGGCAAGCAAAGGCAGGAGCAGGCAGGAGGAGGCAGGAGCATGTGCACTAGGGTCTGGGGGAGGCAATCATGCCTACAGCAGAGGATTGGGCAAGATAAAGAGGAAATGGTTACTTGAAAGATTTTCATTCTGCTATTTAGAGCTGTATTTGCTCTTTACTCTTTGTAAATAAATCTATGCTGGTACTGTAGCCAAGTCCTGTATCCTCTCACTGTTTACTGCAGAGATCACATATACAGCTTCATTTAACTGTAGGAAAAACAAAATAAAGACATACGCATGACATGGATGTCTATCATTTCTCCCACTTCGACTTCTCTGTGATGACTGTTCCCAAGCCCTGGGCCAGAGAGCTTGGATCAAGGAATATTTTACATTCTTTGCATTCATTCCACACTTGGTGCACACATGGATCCCCTACTGAGACCAACCAGTGGCCCAAGTGCAGCTGAGTGGAGCAACCAGCATCCTCCCAGGCACCTGGTGGGGATGGAGGCAGCGGTGCCAGGTGCCACCAGGCCACCACCAACCAAAAAACCTTCCCAACCAAAGCACCCTTCCCACCTGGGCAAGATAAAGCTCCTACTTGGACCCTTGCAGGGCCAAGCCTCTATTGCAGCTCTGGCATCAGTCAGGGAGCACCATGCTGTTGCAATCCAATTACTGGGGAGGTTTGCATGAATTTGTTTAAAAAGCAAGTTATCCCATGTATTAGCGTGAAGCTGTAGTGATGCCTCAAGGCTGGCTAGAAGGGAATTGTCAGGCAGTCAGCAGAGTTCAAGGCAGCTTGGGAGAAGTTTCCAGAACAGAAATATACTCTTTGTAGCTGCTGAGCAGTGCTGCATGTCAGACACCCAGCAGACACTGCAGGGCAGCCATCTACAGCACCCGCAAGCACCCCTAAAGTATTTCATTCTGTATTTCTAGACAAGTGTCTTTGAAATGAATTACATCTACATCATGTAACAACATCCAGAGTAGTCATTTTCCCATCAGGTTCAAAAGAGGCAGTGAGACTTGTGCTATAAATAAGCAGCAAACTAACCATCTGCCAATAATCCTGATGAACAACTGGATGCCTGCCGTTCTCCATCTGTGCCAGCCCAACCCAAGTCTTTGGGAGCAGCAGAACTGGCTGCACAGGGAGCACCAACAGTCATGTACAATAAAGCACAAGGAACTTTCCTGTCCCATTAATTACACCCATTTCCCACCAAAGCGCTTACCTTCCTTCTCCAGCAAAGCACAAAAGAGGGGAAAACTCCTGGAAAAATTAAGAATAAACTAGAGAAAAGGCTAAACTCTTTACTCACCATTTTAATACTGCCAACAACTATAACAGATTGAAACTGTACACATGACAAACTGGGAAAAAGTCTCAATGCAATGGTTCAGCAAAGGAATGTACTGACTGATTATGAACATTACTACAGTAAAAACAATGGCAAACTGGAATTTGGCACCACATATACAAAGTAAAGGCATGCTTGTCAATACAGCTTAGGAGTCTCTGAACAGAAAAGGCCATGGTAAATGCAGAACAAGGTGCACCCTTTACAAAATTGCCCACCGGTTTAGACCAAAAATGCACAAGAATCTAAGTGGTTGATTTAGTAGCTCTGTAGCAGCACGCATTTCCCATCCAGTTTGGAGCTCAGAATTTTAGCTCTCCAACCAACGCAGCCTGGGTATACATTCACCGCGAAGCTGGCTTTATGCTTACCACACAGAATGAATCTTGATTTGGCTATCGGCATAAACCAGGTTCACCCCTAACCATAAGCTAAAAAGACTCACTTATCCTGCTGCAGAAGCTTCTTTCAAAAGCCTTGTGGTAGCAGGATGGTAACAAATTACACATCAGAAAAAGCCAAAGCTATCGCCATAAGAGCTCTAAGGATCCTTTAAGTAGTTGCAGAAATATTAAATCCTGACCATACCCAAGTGTTAAAAACAAAGAGTTCCTGCTAAGAGGAATACTTTCTGCATGATCTGGTCACATGTGCATAGTTAAGTGATTTTTTTGTTGGTTTTTTTTTAATTTTTATTTTTAAAACAAGATTTGTTTGCAAATAAAGAAATAAAATTTAGTAAAGTTATAGTTTTCTTGATGGAAAAAACCTTAAAAACAGACTAGTGGTGGCTTGTTAACCAAAGAAAGAGAGAAAGCTACATATTGAAGGTCTGGAATCCAGCACCTCAACTTCACAACAGCTGTACACATTTGAGATTATGCCATCCAAACGATGCCAGGATGATCTAGTCACACTAACAGTTGTTCCATCTTGACCTAACTTCAACATCCCATATCAATAAAAAGGTCCCTAATACAGAAGATTGTGCTAAAGAATGCAACGATTCTGCATGCTGTTTTCGTTTCCCTGGTCCTGTTCATGCTTGCAGCTGTCCCCATGAGGCAGCAAAGAGTCTGGTTCTCAAAACGCCACACCAAAAAAGCTGAAAAGAAAACAGCAAGCGTTAGTGAGGTGCAAGACAAAGCCAGCCCAAGCTGGTGTGCAATGCTTAAAACACTATGAGCAGCCAAGCACCTCAGCTTTACCTTCTTCCCACACCCCTTTCTTCTCAATAGAGTCCACATTCCTTCAGGTTGTTTTTAATGATAACATCTGTAACAGCATCAAACACAAACTGCACATTCTTGGTGTCAGTGGCACAGGTGAAGTGTGTGTAGATCTCCTTGGTGTCTTTTCTCCGGTTCAGATCTTCAAACTGACACTGGATGTACGCAGCTGCTTCCTCATACGTGTTGGAGCCTGAAAAAGATAAGATCCCTTACTTTGGCCAGCAGTTCACAGCAGAGAGATCTTTTAAGTACATATTAAGCTGCTTGCAACCATCTGTCTTATCCAGCTACAAATC
The DNA here is from genome assembly GCA_026212715.1 of Elanus axillaris. NCBI lineage: Eukaryota > Metazoa > Chordata > Aves > Accipitriformes > Accipitridae > Elanus > Elanus axillaris. The sequence continues at coordinate 5,988,458 of JANZLQ010000055.1, forward strand.
CAAATCCACCATTAACCCCTTCTTGTAAATCTGAAGTCTATTCCCAAATGCTGGTCAGTGACCTTGGACAAGTCACTCCTGCAACTCACCAACTGCTCCCTATTCCAGCCTGCTTGCCCAGAGATACTAGAAAGGAACATTGTACACTGGCTACAGTAATGCTTCATGCTAGAAACATGTAGTTATAGCAGAAGAGTGACAAATGACAGGAATAAGCAGGTTTGAAGGAAGGACCATTTAAAAAACATCTAAATGCCTGGAGTAGTGACTAGGTAAAGCATCACGTCTGTGCAGGGCCATGGTAGGGAAGAGCTGCAAAAAGACTGTTGCTAAAAAAACCAGACACACCAGGGTGGACAAGTGCCATACCCAGGACATGGATAAATTTCATAGCCTCTAAAATTGAAGTTAAAAGGAAGTATTGTCCTAATAACATGTGGAAAATGCAGAGTGACCTTGATTTGCTGGACTGCAATACTTTGCTGTCCGTAATCCAGGCCATAAAACACATGGACAAAGGCTGTTCCGAACCACAGATATGCATGACCACATCTCTTCTGAGAAAATGAGCTATCAGCTAACTTGACAACCCAAATGTGCTGTCCAAGAGACAGAGGTAAGAGAACAGGGAAAAAGATAAGCTTTTAAGTTATCTTTGATTGTGTAGGCTTTGACTGACTCATTCCTAGCACCAAATAAAACACAGCTTCAGGAGCCCAACCTTACCTGTGTACTCTGGATAGCAGATCGTTAGTGGGCTTTTCTTAATCTTTTCCTCAAACAGGTCTTTCTTGTTCAAGAAAAGAATGATCGATGTGTCTGTAAACCATTTGTTGTTACAAATGCTGTCAAACAGTTTCATACTCTCATGCATCCGGTTCTGGAAAATAAAGTGAGAAGGGCAATGCATCATTCCAGAGATATTAGGGGAGGATGGGGTGGGGGGACAGACAGGCTTTACCGAAAAGGCCAGACTAAAGAGTCAAGTGTCACTGACATACCCTCACTGCCACCTCATCAGGAAGAGCATGGGCACAACCTTGAGCAGGGGTTAGATTACCTCCTCATCTTTTAACTGCCCCAGGACTCTTCCACCAAGGTACTCACACCTAGGGGAACAGGCTGCAGGGACAACTCAGGGCACCCGCTGTAACCAGGGCCTGGAGAAAAATCTCATTCATGCACTACGTTTGTCAGTTTCTGGGGCAAGATACCGCAGGCTGCTGCAAGGAAGCACTCATCTTCACAGCCCTTGAACAACTGCAACAAGAGGTGCAAGCCAGAGACATGCCCATGCCATGATTCCACCTCCCTTCTCCTACAGTGCCATGCAGCCAGGCACTGGTAAGTCCTCCATAACATACCATTTCTTCATCCTCGGCCAAGACAAGGTCGTAATCGCTGAGGGCCACACAGAAAATAATTGCTGTCACACCTTCAAAGCAGTGGATCCACTTCTTCCGCTCTGACCGTTGGCCACCAACATCAAACATCCTGGGAGGGGCAGAAGAACCATCTCAGAAGCTATGGAGACCTCCCTCCCCAGCCACCGCACCATTCACAGGGATGGAGGAGGCTCTGCTAAGGACTTTCAAACAAGCAGGGTTTACAGGAAAACAAGTACATAGCCTTCCATCACCAAGGCCAACAGCTCTGAGCCCTCCCTTTCTCAGGAGGGTGCCCACTGGATTTTAAAATTATTTTCTTTAGAGCAATTTCAGCAGGAAGAACTAGATGTTACCTACATCGCTATCCAGAAGTCTGCTGATTCACCAGGGCATGCCTATTTTGTTCTGTCTCATATTTCCTTAGCAACAATCCATGTGCTTGACTGGACTCCAAACACCTACTCACAGCCAGCTATTCCAGTTAATTGACACTGCATCTGACAAAGGATTAGCTGGAACATACTACCTGCATGCTACTACTACTGGGACCCAGAAAAAAAAATTAATGGGGTTAAGAAACAGTTTCATGTATTAAAAAAATAACCTGTGAGTTACTAAAGTTTAAAGGCTGCAGAGTTGCTTACTGAATTTCTGTCTATAAAAAAAATGCAAGCATCTTGGACAGTTACAACACCCTGCTCACCAAAATATTTTGATGAGAAGCAGGATTGCCCAGGATGTTCTGATGGAGTGTGACTTAATTAAATCAAGCCAGATACAAATCAATAACCAAGAGCTATGAAAAATCATAAACATTGATTTGTTATCAGAGCAAACAGGCAGACAAGAGAAACTGCCCAGGGTGGGCCAAAAGCAATGCAATTTAATGATGGCAAACAAGGCAGCCAGAAGCACCGTTCAGCTAACTCCAATCTTCTGTTTAACGTAAACTGTCCCTGTGGACCACAGGAAAGGTGAAAATCTCTGTGAGGATACAGGCTATTTACTTAGCTTGTATCATTTGCCATTACTCTGCTGTTAGCACAGAGACGTCTGGAAAGGAATAGCATCCTTGACAACTCAGCTTCAGCAAGCTAATCCAAATTCGAGTCACAGTTATGCTAAAGCTACCTCAGCCCATTATTAATGTCTGAGATTTAACATCAAGGCTTCCATCGTGGGAAAGATGGCAGCTTCAGGGTTTAAGATGTATTAATGCTTTCCTTTGTGGAGCAAATCCCTCTGAGATGAGACACCTCGTGTCTCAGGCTCTGCACATGATCAATGACTCCAGGCAGGCTTGGAAAAGAGCAATTCCCCTCTTTGCATCAGGGAGGCAAGCCTCTGAGTGCTCAGCCATTTCACTTTAAAAGAAAGGTTATAATGATTAAACAGAATATGCCTGCTACCTCCAGCTCACTCTTCCGTTAGTCAGACATGATGATTTTTAAAAGAGCACCACACACTGCAGCTGGAAATTCTAATCCTAATACATCACAACAAAAAACAAGTTTTTCCCTGGACAAACCAGAAGCCATGTAAATAGCTTGGTGATGCAAAGTGTTTAGGCATTTTTGTTAAAACTGTTCATAAGTTAAGAGAATTCAGAAGCCAAAGTGCTACTGTTCTCCAAAAAAAGTGTGCAAACAAATCAGATTTTATAAGCAACACTTGGATTTTTGCTATAGTTCTTTCAAACTGTTTTCAAACACAAGCTAAAAATCAGCAGTGTTTATTTAAAGGCTCTGAGCAACAAAGACTTGAAAACATTGCCATAGACAAAGAGAACTTGCCCAAGATACAGGCACTGCATTTTCCTACATCCACATTACAGGACACAAATGCCCACCCCACAGGGCTCCAGGCTATTTGTCAGGAGTGCGCTTGGGATCCAAAGCGAGGATTTTCTAATGAGCAGATCAAGAGCAGGGAGGAGAGCAAAACTGCAGGCTAGCAGCCGCTACAGAGGTTAGAGGGAGCTCAATTAGCGATACGTAAAGGGACACTGCCAAGACTGGGCTTGATACCCAAGCCCTGCAGAGACTGAATTTAGAAGGCAGAGAGGACAGGCAAGTCCCATCCTCTGCAGTGTCACGCAAAGGCAGCAAGTCCCCAACACACTTTCTGCATGCCCCATTCCTGCTCCACAGCAAGTGTCAGTCAGCACAGTCATCTATAGCTTCATGGAGAACACCATGCAGCCCAGAGCCAAGACTGTGACTGCAGGGAGAGCTCTTATCTCCCACTTCAAAGGAAGGGGTTAAATTCAAACTCAAAATCCAGGAGTCAGTGTCCTTTTAGTATATTTTTTCTGAACCTGTAAACAAGCAGTCAGTACCTGTGTCTGCGATTCCAACATAAAAGCAGCTGAAAAGAACAGAAGAAGGCAAATAAAAGTCAAATTGGCATCTCCAGTGAGCAATGCCAGTAGAGAGGGAGTGTAACGGAGGCAAGGAGAACAGTTAAAACAGGGCAAGATGTTTTGCAGTGCAGGTGTGGGACCTACCACCACCACCCACGGAAGAAGTCACCACAGTCCACAGGGACAAGCGCTGCCCTTCACTTACTTGAAGTACAGGTCCTTGAAGGTGAAGTGAGTTTCCACAATGCCTGTAGTTTTAACTCTGGTCCGCAGAACATCCTGCTGAGTCGGAATATAGGTCGGCTGGGATATTCTATCCAAGTCATTTAGGTAACTAAACCAGAAGAGACAACACAAGATGCGCTTTTTTTAGTCTGCTTGCTTGCCATGAATCTTTTATAAACTGCAGAAGAAAGTCATCACGGAATTTATTCATCATCTTCACACAGTACAGACCTCGAACATGCAGCAAAAAACCCCTTGGGTCTATCCCAGGGTTGACTTTTATGGGGTTTTTTTTTTAACCCCTTCCCGTATGACCTCGCAGCATGTGCTAGATAGAGTTCAGCTAGCTGGGGAGTGAAGCCTGATAAGAAGCTAGCACGAGAAGTACTGCTGATGCAGAAGCCATGCCAAGACTGGTATCTCATGGGGCAATTCAAAGTAGTCAAGGTCTTTCGCATCAAAACACAAGACAATAAATCCAGTGGCTCATTTTTAAAGGGTAAAGATACATCAGATGAACCAGGAGGAAAGAATTAAGCATCAAGAACTACCCCAAAACAGGCAGATTCATTCACCTCCTTTAGCAGCAGCAAACTAACACAATGCTTGCTGGTTCCCAGATGGCACAGCTGCTGGAGGAAGCCATTTCTCTGCAGCATCAAGGCAATGCGCCCATCAAGACCCCAACTAATTCCAGCTCCAGCAGATTCCCTTTGAAGTTCTGCTCTCAGGCACATAAGTAAGAGGTATACATCATTTCCAGCAGTGGCAGAAATTCCACTCCAGCCAGCAACACCTCTGAGCTCATTTTTCCTGTTAAGAGGAAGGCAACAGCCTCCTGCTTCTGCAAAGGAGATGAGGGTCGCTCCGGCTCCATTGGGAACGGACTGGCCACATCTTTATCAGAAGTTTTTAATCTATACAGTACTGTGTAACTGTGAGATTTTAGTGGCACAATGACTCTACACTGGTGTAATAAACCCTGCCCTCCTAGCCAAACAGTTCTGTTGTCAGCCAGGGATCACTCCTTCCCATGCACCTGAACACTGTGCCAGGAACCCCAAACTTCCACTCGCCTTCATCACCAAGCAGGCAATGTACTGACATCTCCCTCCTCCATCAGCTTCAGCATCTCCCCTGGCCAGGACTTCCAGCATATTTGCAGAGCACTGACCTATTTTCCAAACCCCAGAAGAATCCAGCCTACCTGCCAGCCTCCTGCCTGTGCTTGCCCAGCACCGCAGGGCTTTTCTCAAAGAGCTGGTATCTGCAAGTGAGTTTAGCCCAGGAAGGGCCAACTCCTCTCATTCCTCTCTCATGTTCAGTGGGATGACAGGTTTGTGAACTGCTCTTTGGCCAGAAACACAGCACCCAAAACTTACACTGGGGACTGGCTTTAGTTTCAGCTTAATAAAACAGAATTTGGAAGGTACTTACCTTCATTAGGCTGCTGTTAAGAAATATTTCTGCTGAGGAAATAACATGCTCAGATTCCCCCCCACCCCCTTTCCTAACAGTATGAGTTTAGCTGGGATATGGTGGTTCAAAAGCTGATGGGAATGCTACCTAAGAACTGACCCAGCAATTCCGAACAGCTTGACTTTGCTGCAGGTCACACAGCTGCCCTGCATCACTGAAGTGATAAATGTGCAAGCTGAGGCTGTAAAGCATCTGCTCCTAATTGCCAGCTTTCAGCATCAGAAGTTTGGGCAGTGAAAGTGGTATAGTTCCTACTTAAGGCTTTTTAGGCAGCCAGTGAAGAGTGGATGGAGTCAGGCAACTCCCACCAAATGAACTGCAAAGCGTCACACGAACACTTGAAAGCCAATCAGGGGAACAAGGTGTATCAGATTAAGCAGTGCTCTAGCTGCAAGCTCCTTTCAAAAAATAAGCCTTGCCACACTAATTCCAGGGAGACTCAAAGGGCAAATCCCATGGAAACACCTAAGCAGTTGGAAGATCCAGCACAGGAGATTTCTCTGTAGCGGAAGAGCCGCCCAAGCATACATGCACACAGCCTCCTCCAGCCATCCTCGCCTTGCTGGAGGCAGTTGACTTTGTGGGCAGGAGGCAGCCATGCCCACCCAACAAAACCAGGCTGCAGAGCCCAGCCTGTGCAGACCGTCACTTACTTGTTTCCCTCTACCATCTACAGATTTAGTGGAACTAGGAAAAAAATAACAAAAAACACAAAAAAACCCAAACCAAACAAACTGGAAACGCACTGTCGGAGACTCATAGTTTTGAGCAACTCATAACCCACAGCTTGCCACAGTCTATCTGAAAGTTTAAAGATGTTCCTCACAAATATTGTTTCAGAAACTGAAAACATATACCTTACCGAAGCTTTCTACATCCCATGCAGTTTGAATCCCTTTTCACAACCTCCTTCACCACCAGGCTTCCTTCATACGCTGAGGTTGCAACACTTGTTCCCCACCTTGGATCCTTATGTTTACAGAGCCAGCTATTTCTCACACTTCAACATCACCTTGCAAACACAAGCTTGCAAAAAGACAGTTTTGTTTTGTTTCCCTTTTTTCCACACTTAAAATCAGGGTTTGAGTACAAAAAAAGCTGACCAAAAGCCTATAGCATACTCATGTTTGTCTTAGTGACCATCCAAGGCTTCCCAGGACATCCTGTGCCAGGCTGGCACTGGTTCAATACCTGCATGTGCAAGGATCTGTAGTTCCAGTCCAATCAGAAAACCTGCCAGCTTCTGTGTCATCCCATCTCACACTCAGACTGCTCTAAGAAACACTGACTGCAGGAGAGGGATGTTCTGAAGTGGACAGCTTTCAGTTGGTGAAAATAATGGAGTTTCCCTCCTCCCCATGCTCACATGAACCTGAATGGTATTTCCTAACAATTCAGTCATGTTTCCTTTTAGCACTGGAAAGAATGCTTTCAAGGCCAAAAAAGGCTCTGAAAGATTCATACAAAGCATTTATTATGAACAGCTAACCACAGCCTGAGCTACGGGAAGGAGGAGCTGTCATCATCACACCCAAAGGCAGAACAGCAAACAAAAGCAAGCCTCTGCCAGGGAGTGGAGACAGCAGGGCAGAAAGATGCAGGTTTTGTACCCAGGTGGGTTGGTATTTGCAGCCACCAAACACCAAGCTTTCAAGAAACATTATCACAAGCACCGGTGCCAGTCTGAAAACACAAGCAGTATTTTTCCTACATCGGTTGACAGCTCACAGAATTAATCATCTCCAGCCAAGTCTTTCTGCAGCAAGAAGAAAACAGGTGAAGACCTGGTAAAATCTATATTTAAGAAATGTATTTCTTTTGCAGAAGTCTGTCTCCTCTCTCCCCTCATGTTTAGCTGGATTTTGGCAGATAAAGCAAAGCAAGCAACAAGGTAACAGAGCAGGATCTCCAGGAAAAGGGAGTGTTGCTTATTGCCTCTATGAATTTGAATGCCCATTTGGGCCAGCTAAGACAGACCCACAGTCTGCAGCACAGACCTACAAATGAAAAAGCTCACTTCAAAAAACCTGAGCTGTGATCCCAAGGTGGTGCTAGTCTAGGGGAATCACAGGAAAGTATCAGGAGGACAATGCCCTGCAAGCTAGTGCTTGAAAGCAAAGAGGAGGAAAAAAAACACATAATCTCGGTTTTAGCCAGCATCATGTCAGTGAATTCAGGCCAAAATTGCCACTTGGGAACAAGACATGATATGCCAGAATAGAGAATGGTTAATCAGAAACTATGCTAATTGCCTGCGAGACTGCAGATAATAACCTACAGTATCAGCAGTCTGGTGTCTGTATGAACTTCAGAAAAAGTAGCAAAACCAGCGACTAAAATATTTTAAAGCATTATCTGCTTGCTGACATTTCCAAGTATCAGACAGAGGTAACATGCCTTAGCATCCACACTGCTACACCATCAATCAGGTTCTTGTTCTTTGTAGCTATTATACCAAGAACTGTGCAACAAAGGTCTGAAATGCGTCTCCACAGCATCAACTCAAGATGGGAATAGTGAGCTACAGAGCCATTCACTCACGTCATAGGTAAAGAAAAAGGGGAAGTTGCAATAAGGCAAGCTAAGATAGCAATGTTTGAAATGTGCCACCAGAAGAGCGGGGTGGTTGCTAGAGGACCATTATCATATGGAGAAGACACTGAGTATTTACACTAGTGCTTTAACATCCACAGTTTAGACCAAGAGTTAGTTACTCAACTGTTCTTCAAAAAAAAGAAGAAAACATGCAAAACACTATGATTCTAGGACAGATCATTTGGATTAGTGTCACAAGTGGTTATAGTTAGGAGCTAACTCCCCCCCCCCCCCCATTGTGTACAGATTACAACACACCGTTATTATGGTTGCCTCCTCTCCTCCCACACAGCCTCCTGCCTGCCGGGGCAGCTCTCTGATGGGCAGGATCCCTGCCTGCACAAGGGGAAGTGCTCAGCGAGGCAGGAAACAGCAGGAAGAAAAGTTTTCAGAACAATTCAATGCTGCCCTGCAAACCTTGGCTCTCTGCCACAGCACTCTTGATGCCACCTAATCTTGATGCCACCTAATTTTCACAAGCAATGGTTCGTAAGTTCCTCTTCCAACCCAGAT
>JANZLQ010000055.1:5997119-6018958 GCA_026212715.1 Elanus axillaris
GAAGAAATAGATTCATGAACTGTAAAATAACCAGCATTCTGGGTGTCTCAGCAGAGGCCCTGAGGTCTGATGTGAAGCAAGGAAAAGCACCCAATTAGCCAGAACAGGGCTTGAAACGTAACACAGTACTGAATTTCAGCTGGAAAACCAGTCATCTCAAATGGGGCACATATTTAAAGGCTGCTAACCCTGAAGTTTCAGTCCCATTTGTAGGAGATATTGAAAGGAGCAGGGAAGTGAAACCTCCCCAGGACAATTGCACACAAGAGCTAGTACCTATGCAACCACCACCACAAAAAGGCATTGCAAGACATCCATCCTTTAAGCATGGACAAGGGAACTAATAAGGTAACACTAGAAAATAAGGCAGGTCAAGAGCCATATACTGAGCAGAGAGGAAAAAATACTGACTGAATGCTCATCTGGCAGCTCATTCTGTATGCTGGTGAGGCAGGGGTCCTGCAGGACAAAACAGGTTTGTAACTGCGTGATCATGCTCTGCACTACAGGAACCCCACTCACAGTGTTTCCTAACTGCTGAGTTGCTGGGCTACTGATTCAAAATAATACTGCTTTAGTGCAACTTCCTGTGGTCTTAGGACAGGAAGCAAAATTTTCTGATGCACTTATCACAACAATGCCACGCGGGTCATCATCAGGCTGAAATCTCTCTGCCATGCAGATCTGACACCAGCCCACGACGGCAATTCATCTCAGTAGCTGTGCCAACACATATCAGTAGCAGAAACTGGACATGAGTGGGTTGCAGATATTTGCAAACAGGAGTAACCCTCAGAATCCAGTCTCTGGAAGGTAGTTGGGTCAAGTGGGTACCTACCAAATAAAGCAGGCTAACACCCTCTCTCCCCAGTCTGCTCTGCTTCTGCCCCCTTTCTACCCTATTTTCTCCAGCCTGCCTTCATTCTCTTTCAAAGCTGACCATCAAGACCACAAAGCCAAGGTTCCCCATCTTTAGCTCCTCCTTAAGCTTCACTCAACCACTTATGCTTTCTGCCCTAGATCCTCTGCTCAAGAAGTCTGTAAGCTTTCCTTCTCTTCTCCACATCTTTTCATTAAATTATCCCCTCATTCACCTCCCTCCTCATCTATCCTTTTTACTCCCTTTGAATGTGAAGTTTCCTCCTTGCATGCTGTAAAGGCACACACAAAACTGAGAAAGGCTCCTCTTGTCAACTCACTTACCTTGATCTAAACCCATGATAGCCTGCCAAGGTGTTACCGATTTAGAAAAATTTGTCCTTATTTTCAAGCTAAAATATGCTCTGCAGAGAAAGAGCCTGCAGGCAACTGAGCTGTGACACACCTAGAGTTCCTTTATAAAGCACTTCCAAACTAGTTTTTCAAAGGTTTAAAACTTGGCTTAATTGAGACAAGTTTTCAGCTGGACATCAGGAGGCACACTTAACCCCAAAATCATCCTTTCAGAGTTTTAAATATTTGTTCTAGAGAAACCAAGCACATGACTTAAAAAAAGAAAAAGAAAAAAGCATCAACTGTTTTGCTCATTAGAAGAAATAGTTTCCCCTCCCTGCACTAACCTGCCTCTTGGAAATAGATGAGGCATTTAGTCAAAATTCTCATTAACCAGCCAGCAGCCACCTATTTATCTAGTCATAACTTTCCAATTGTTAAGCAATTGTCTGCATTTTAGAAACAGAACAATAAGCAGGTTTATAGCTAGCCTGCAGCGCTGGCCATGGGATGTCAGGCACAGGAACAGAAGCTTAGTGAGAGCTGTTAAGAACAACTATGTGAATATTGATCTGCCAATATCAGGAGATCCCACTATTGGAAATTGCTGCTCCTTATAAATTTGGTAGTTTAATCAGGAACTTGGTTTCAGGAGATATTACTCCTTTCTGCAGGGATAATCAGGGTGACATAGCTGATCAGTTGCTGTAATAATCCATCTTAATGCAAGCTGCCAAGTTACTCTTCCACTAAAAACAGACTGGCAAATTCACTTAGGCACAAAACAAGGAATGCTGGTTTTTCCCAATACTACATACAGGAAAGACAAACAGTAAAACTGACTTTGATGAGCTGAAGCACCAAGTCACCTCATAAGACCAGCCCCATGTAAACCAGTTGGACTAGGGTTTCTGTCCACCCCCTCAGAATGGGACCCTCACCACCCAAGTACCCCCCTGCTTTCCATTACATCGGCCTGTTTTGAACACTATTTGGTTAGCTGGGAGGAGCCCATAAGCTGGTAATGGTTTCTTACTATGATGCAGAGTCGTTAAGCTGATATTCTCTCGATCTGCTGAAGCAGGCCTGAACTCCAGCATCTCTCCATAACCGCTTAATCACGCCAGCTAGCTCAGCAGTCATCACGCCTTCCTCTGCGCTTCCAGCTAACACAAACAACTGACGGGCATCGTCCTGCAGGAAAGGGGGAAATCAAAATAAGTTAGGATGTACACCTGTTTATACCTTTACAAATGACAGTGAGGTTTAACATCAGTAACTATCCCAGGGGCTGCGGCAAAAGCTCTAAGAAATCATGGTCCCCTCTCTCAGGCTGTCTGTCCAGTCTACTCCAAATCATCAAGTAATTTTTCTCCTGAAGTCAGAAAGGCAAATTCTGGACAAGAAGCTCCAGCCCATGGGGCAAGACACACTGATCACAGGTGGTACACAATGCTTCTGTCACACCACTGCTGCAGAGATCACTGCTCTAAAGTAACAGGCAGCATTCACATCGGAAACATGAAATTTCAGTAACCTGGTGTAACATTTCAGAGAAAAGGTAGGAATACCAACATGCTAATATAGACTAATAAACTAAACAATAGTCATTTTTAAACTGGAAAATCTCTACAATAGTGTTGTACAGTATGGTGACAAGGAAAGATTCAGTACCAAAAGCAAGCTTTGGATGATTATAGGTTTAAGGCTCCGAGGACTCGCCATTTGCTGCAATAACTGTCAGAAGTAAGGGAGACAGATTTCTTAATAAAGCATTTCATCAGGAGATGGGATGGACTGAGCAGGATTTGAATGTCTGCCTTAGGCATGAAAAATTCTTCTTAGAAGTCTTAGAACAGGACCTCACTCTTCTAAAAGTTAACAAGCAGATTTTAAAAGTGAAAAACAAGCTGACCTACATCCCACACTGACATTTATTTCTACAGTGATCAGACCTGCCAGCATCCTTTTGGGATATGTAAGAGACCTTTCACTATCTCAGCAAGTTCTCAACTTCAGACTGTCTCCTCCTAACATCAGCTCCTCTCACTTGAGCCCTAAACCGTACTGCCCAGCATGTACCTAAGCTCCAGCCAGAGTCAAGTCAACATGCTACTCTAAAGGGTACCTCCCCAGCACAAGCAACATGTACCAAAATTAACTTAATCAAGGTCTGAACTGCCACAACACAGAGGTGGACCTCAGTTATGTTTGCAAGTACAGCTCTTATGGGTATTGTGCTATGCTGACAGGTCACTACTGTGGTTTGCTGCAAGACAATTGATTTGGTTACCCTTGGTCTTTTCCTAGGAAAGCGCAGAAAGTTGTTTGCCCTACAGGGTGGATTTGGACATGAGAAAATTCTTGGCACATGGCTCTTGTTCTGCTTTTGCAAAGCCAGCTAAGCCTGGGCAGGTCAACTGAGAAAGGAACTTGGATTTTAACATCTTCCTCCTTCTAGCTACATTAGCTAGGCTGAGATCACCACTCAGCTCCAACAAGCACAGAGGAAAGGTGGAAGGGTATGCCAGGGAGGATTTGGAGCAGCAGCCAAACAACAACCTAGATTGACATGCAAGTGAAGATATGCCCTTCAGCCAGGATGCTTTCTATCATCAGTTCAAAATATATGTGGTTGCATCACAAAGGAACAGTAGGTTATTTCACTTACCATATATTAACTGTAAGCATGAGGAATTAGAGCCAGATAACAAGAGTCACAGGCTGTGCAGCCACCACCCTATGCCGATATACACAACTCCTTTTCTCCTACACATTTTCAGGAGTCCCTGACTTCCCATTCTGTCTGTGCTTTCCTCACCACTATAGGAGTCAAGACTTCCTGACTTCAATTTCTACCATCTTGAAGTGCTGGAGGTGAATGCTAGTAACAGCCCAAGGAATCTGCAGAACTGGATGGGTGGGGAAAAGCAGGGCCTCAACCCCCCAAAAAACCAGAAGGACATGTATGAGTAGTGGAAGTGATTAAAATTTATTTGGCTCAGCTTAAAGATTAACTGGCACAATGCTGCGAAACACTACTGAAGATCAATGTCAAGCAATTTAAATCAAAGCTGAGAATTTTGTTAAAAATTCAAATAGTTTAGACAAATGTTTGGGGGGTTGTTTATTTATTTAGAGCATTCAGACTACTAAAGGTTCTTACCCAAAACCTCAGTAAAATACTTGGTGCTTTATACTGGCAATACATTACAGATTATGAAAGGTCTTTTGCTATTGTATGTTCTAACAAACATATTTCCACTGCGAGTGTCAGACTGAATTTCCAGGATTAAACACAATTCACAGTACAAACTCAGACTAAGGGAAACAAGTGAAATACTTACTGCTCTGGCAACTTCCCCAAAATCTATCTTTAGCCTTCCCATGGCTCTTATGATTGCAATGATGGACTGGATAGTATTGCTGTAGACGACCACTTTATATTGTTTGCATTCTTCCTCTGAGTAGCCATCCTCGTGAATAATCCTGGAAGAAAACCAAGCCATCATTCCCAAGCCAAACCAGGAGGGCACCAGATTTTTTATTTCATCTCGTACAAAAATGCAGTTTACATGCCTGCACTCACTTACTTCATCTGCTTCACAATGGTGCTTTTCCCAGACTCTCCAGCACCTGAAAAGCACAAAAAAAATCCAATTAGCAGCCACATGAAATTAAAAGGAAAAGCAGAATGTACCCTTCCCAGTTCCCACACAGAAGTTGATGGGGTCCAGAGTAAGAAACTTGTTGTGCATTGCTGCTCATAACAGAGCTCCACAGTAGCTGTCCCAGTCCTTTGGGAGGGACCACTGATGAGCACATCCACAGGTACATCCTTCCCGGGTTTTATTTACAGATGCTGACAGTCATTATACATTTGTCTGCTCAAAAAAACCGAATCCAAAACAAAAAACAACCCAAAACCTAGAATATCTGGAATACACTTCTTAATCACTGAGGCTAGGTCTGAAAAACTGGGACAAGGATTTATCTAATAGACTATCTACCATCCCTCTCTTCCAGCTCAGTAACTACAGTCCAAGGTAGCCCTACAGTTAAGTGCATCAACATCATCAGTTACTACCCACCATTACTGAGCTGTGCAAGATAAAAGCATTAGCCTTAAATAACCAGGTGGATGCAATCACAGATCCCAGAGCATTTTTACAAAGAACATCTAATTCAGAAGCAATCTTGTGTGATACACAGTGCCAGGGAAGCAGACCCAGAATAGAGCTCAAAAGCATTCACAAATTGCTCTTGCAGATCCAGGTGAAGCAGATTAAGACATTAAAGCTCAAAAATGTGTTACTATGTCAGAGCAGGAACACCAAAATGGATCTTGCAGGTTCCCTTGTCCACTTAGCACAAAGTCAGCCAAACGTTGCCCATCAAACTACTGTGTTTTATCCCCAGTGGAAAGACTAGGTGCACTCTCACAATCCATTACTACTGCGTAGTGGGGTAAGCACACCGATACCACTCCTGAGCTAGATACCTCTTAAAAAAGCTCTGGCAAAATTCAAATAAGATACCTGTCTAGACTTGAACTGGCAACCATGTCTGTGAATCACCAGCAGGAAGATGGGTGACCTGGGTTCCTGCTCTAACCCTCCAGCTGCCAACACTGGTTCCCACAGCCACTAGACAACTCGGGGATCTTCACTGTGGCACACCCATATGCATCCACCCACAGAACATGCAAGGCAAATTGTAATTGATTAACAAGCTCTATTCTCTATCATTTCCCACAATACAAAGATTATTATTCTGGGAAACTGAGGATAAAGAGACCCACGGGTTTAGCTCGGAAATGAGCCTTTGCCACAGGATGATTTCCAGTTGAAATATCAGACCTGCAGGCTGCGGCACTTGGACATGCCTGCACTGCAAACACCCTCCCTTCAAAGAAAGGCAGAGAAACCTGCCTCGACAAACTTCTGCAGACCTGAGGGCTCCAAGTTATCCCTGTCTGTCTGCAAAATAACAGCTAGTTAATCTGTTTTTCACAGCTTTTTCTCTTGAATCACAGAGCACCCACAAACCATGTCCCCCTCCCACAGGCACAAGGCAGAAACCACCTTTTACACACCCGTGCAGCAGCCGACACACTTGCACAGCTCAGTGCAGCAGATGCCTACTCTGGGATTCAAAACCACATTATCATGGTGTACTGAGCTCTGCAGTCAGCAGCAGTGGAGCTGCACTGCCTGCACACATGCCTACCCCAGCCATGAAGCATGTGAAAGGCATGCATGGCATTACTGCATGTCAGCAGAAGCAAAGGTCCTGAATTACTCTACCTTGTGTGACCGCAACAGCAGGAGTTCACTGCAAACAAGCCAGACCAGCCACTAGCTTCTGGGCTCCTCAGCCTGAAAGGCTCAATCTGAGCTGCAGATCTGGGTTTGCTGAAGGCAAAGGAATGAAGTTGAGCCTGCCTGGATTTGGATATATGACTCAAGAGACCCTGGATTGACTAAAAGACCCAAACTCCCATTCACTTCTAGCATCAAGGCACCAGATATCTCAGCCTGCAGAGTCTATGCAACGCAGCAGTGTGCTAACCCAGAATGGCATTGCTACAAACAAGGCAAGCTTTCTTGGAAGAGGAAAAAAAATACCAGCTTTCAGGAATGCCAGCTGTGAGAACTGGGCTGTGGCATACTTATCCAGAAAAAAAAGCAGAAGAGCTTTCTGGTGCTACCTTTGGGAAGCACAGCTTCCAGAAAAGACCTTCCCAAGCTGCTCACAACACCCAAAGAGGACAACACTGCATTCCAGTTTCACATCCTACAAGACTCAGGAAGGCCAGCTCCTAGGAACAGCACCATGAACAGGGTGTGAAAGCAGCAGCACTTTATAAAAAAAGTAGAATTCACTTCTCAGTCTCACAACTTGAAGTAATATCAGCAGAGGAACCAAGAAATCAAACCCCTGAAGATAAGAGGTTGCTTTGTAGGGTTTGTGTTTGTGATAGGTACAAATTATTCCCTTGCTTGGAATTTTGTACACCTTTTAGCCCGCTTATTTCACATTCCTTCAGGTCTTTTCCCCCCAATATCACTAGTAAAACCCTTTCAGCTGATAAGGGAAGTAAAAGAACTGGCAGGAACATTATGGTGCAGGTTACAGTGGTGGCTGGGAAGAAGCAAACACAACTGCTGCTTTCTGATCAGTTACAGAACAGCCAGATACAAGCAGCTTATTCACCAGCGGTGAACAAGTGATGCCAACCTGAGCCCAGACCTGTCGTTGGCAATCGGGACTGAAAAAGGACAACACAGCCTTTACAGCCATGCTCTTGTATTTCCACTCCCATGTTCATCCTGGTCAGTTCCCAGATGTTAAGGAGGATTCCCGAGGATCCAGTGCTGTATGAAACTACAACAGAAAGTTTCCCCATCATGAGACAAGGTCATTTTCAAGCTGAAGGTGCATTTCCTATTTGCACTTAGACAGCTTCAAACCAAACAAGCAGCCAAATATCTTTACAGCTCTTGGTGGCTAAACAGAGCAGATGCAAATCAGCCTCTTCACACAGTAAGAGCTTTCACAGTAGGACAAGCACTTTCATGGCAGGTTCTCAGGCTGCCAAATAGGAGGCAACTCAATTCAAATGGTGCCTTAACTCATTATACCCATTTGCAGGTGTCACTGGTTTGTACCTCCATTGCAGGGTGGCTGGACAAGGATTTCTACTTCTTTGGATCCATTTTGCACAAGAGAATAGAAAAGCAACAAGAGAAACGTGTTGGTGTTCAACAAACAAGTACCCAGTGCCTCTCCTGCATAGCTCCCGGGGGTGCCGCAGCCAGGATATACATCCAGGAGCACCAACACCTTTAAATGCCAATTGCTCAGGTACCACCTTGAGTTCATCTGTCTCAACATCCCCCTCAAAGGACATCCCCCTCAAAGGATTGTAACACTAACAGCTGCACCATACAGTAAGAAAACAGTTTCCAAGGTAGGGCATGTAGTGCAATTTAAACTAATTAGCCTTTAGTTTAGGTTGAAGGGTTACCAGATGAAAGCCTCTCATGACCAAATACTTCCAGGCTGCCAAGTTAAATGTCTGCAAACCAAAGAATTTAAACTTTTAAATTATTCCTAGGCATAAAGCAATTCAGTATTTCTTTTTTTCTTCCCTCAAGCCTTAAAGAAAAGCTATTGCCGGTTCAGCCTCAAGTAGAGCAGGCAATATAAACCGGATTCCACCTTCAAAGCCATTCAAGAAGCATTAACAGGGATGAAAAATGAAGCATGTTTTAAGCAGAATCCCCTAAAATCTGCTCAGATGTTGGAGTTAACACCTTCCACCCAAGCAAATCCTGGGGCCTGAAGCACACTATGCCAACAGGGCTCCCCACTGCAGCCTGCAGCCAGCTACAGCAAGACTCCGTCTAAAACCAGCAGCTTGCAGGAAACATCCTTCCCTTTAGCAGGCAGTTTTTCTTTTGTTATCACCTCCTCTCCCAGCTGCCAAGATGTCTGCACCTCTTCTCTGGCTGGCATGGATTTTAACAGAGCTGGCATCGAGAAGGGCTTGGGAATATCTGTGTGCTCCTGCTACAGCTCCTCAGGCGCTCAGCACAGCAGCATTTGTGGTCAGATGTGAAAATGTTAATGCTCTCTAGACTCAGCACTTTCACCCTGGGAGGAACACAAAACCTCATTTTTATTTTCCACAGCCATTGTCCACATTCCCCATATTAAGATGCTGCGATTTGAAAGCTTAGGTGTCCCGAAACAGTGGTGTACAGCCCAGAGTCCCAACAGCAGGAACTTAGAAGAGACTTTTTGAACATAGTCTCTCCGGCTTTTATTTCCTCATCATCATATTTGCTGTCATTTCCTCCTTAGATTATCTTAAAATAATCTGCTGCTGCAGCAGGCAATGCTGAACTTGTACTACCTGTCATTTGACTGACAAAACAATATCAGATACAATTATGCCATGACAACATAGCCAAGTTGGTTATACAACACTAATTCAAACCACATTCATTTAACTCCTTCCCTTCTCACTTCCAAACCCCACACACTTCAGTGAAGTTTAAAAGAGCAGCAATCCACACTGTCAGTGGAAAGGATGCTGGTTACTCACCCTATGACTTCTAAGGAACTAGCAGAGGTAGGAAATAGTGACCCACATCCTCTAAACCTCTCTCCTTACCAACATACAACCCAGAACAGGCTCCTATACCACACACTAATGGTGGTCACAGCTACAAGGGCACAGCCAAGCATAAGTCACCTCCTCCGGGACCTTATTCCTAAAGGAGTTTTTCTTAATGTTCCAGGTCCTCTCCCAGACTCTATCTCTACTCCTGCAAGAGCCATCCAGACAAGGTACCTCATTTAACAGTCATTTAAAAACATCTGCCCTCCAGCACCGTAATCATTTGCTGGGAGCTCCTGCTGGGGTGGCAGCTGCTTGCAGATGAGGTAGCCAATGTCAGGCATGGTCTCATCTCAATTGCTCAGAAAAAAAGCATTAATACCGCCCTGGTCTATTCTATCTGTACTACATCCTCCCACACAGAATAAAGCTTTTTCAGGAGCCCCTCTCACTTTATGCCTAGGCTTTTACTCTCATCTTACCTCCCACTCCAGACAAGGTCCACAATTATTTGCATCTTACTCTTAACTTTCCAGCCTTAGCTTCAACATCTCCAGGTCTCACTCTGTTCTTTCAGGCTTGAAATGTCTCTGAAACTTTTGCAGATGTACAGTCCACAAGCTGCTATTCTTTTTCTAACTCACTGCAGTGCCTCTAAAGGGTTTGCATAAAGAGATCTATATTGGACCTACTTGGTAAAGAGCTTTTAATCTGCACCCTTTGCTCTCTGCTATCATGCAACTTCATTTTCCCTGATGCATGGTATTTACACTTACAGTGTGGCTTAAGCCTTCAGTCACGTACCTTTAGTAGGGTAAAAAAAAAAAAAAAAGAGTAGGAATTTAAATGCTACTGAAACACTGCTCCAACCTACAGAAAACTGATGCTTCGCATTAGAAATTCAGATGACGAGTGCAAGTGGATAGAGTTTCACTGAAATTCTTATGGACTCCACAGGCAAAGCACCCAGCCTCTGGGATCCCAGGCAGGGACCAGATGGGGAGCTAGGAGTTCAAAAATCATGAAATATGACACCGTATCTTACTGGGTTCAAAAAAATATGAAAGTCAGAGCATTACTTGGACATTTCTCACTGTAAAAGGAAAAGCAAACCTTTCCTTTTTGCTCTGATTAGCACAGCTACACAGGGATCACATTTCATCACAAGAAACCTAGGCTGACCTAAGCAGGGATGTTTTAACTCCATGGAAAAATTGTTTCAGAAGTCTTAACTTCTCTTTTCCCAAATTAGCAGCAAGGAATCTATTTATCCCACAACCCTGCTTGCACACCCTAGACACGAAGAGCAGCTAATCTGTCAAGACGCATTTGCTGCTTTTTATCACGGTGGCTTGCCCCACTTGATCAATGCACACTCTGCAAAAATTCAGTGAAGTCCCTGTTCTTCAACACACCCTTCAGCTAGCAACCCTTCCCTCCAGAAACCAGCCTAAGCTGGGAGGCACCACAGCTCCTGCAAACCCCCAGAGCTCACCCCAAACTATCCAAATAAGACCCCAAATGCTTAGGGGAGAGCTTGGCACCATGGGACAGCACTGAGCTCCCTTCTGTTCAAAGGGTGGCAAGCCTTGTATGAAGTCCTACAGGCAGATCCCTTTTCTCTCTGGAGGGGGAAGGGACAGGGAAAGGAACCTGAGCAGCTTTCAAGCCATATTAGTACTGGCCCTGGGAGAACTAAGCATACAATGGGGGGAAATTATCACCGAACCACTTCCCCCAAGGAAGCAAGAGGCTTTCCTGTAGCAGGAGAGGGAAAGCGAAGCAACTTGGCATGTCCACGCGCTGGAGATTACAGGGAAGAGAGCAACAAGTAAGCTACCAAAACACAGCCTAGACTGGGAATTACAGGCCTATGCAACTACACACTGGATAAAATGTTTGCTTTTAAACCAATTACTTCTTAATTCACCCTGCTTGGGAAACAAGGAAGGTAGGTCAAAGAGTACCCACGTCTTCCAGACATGTGCCTCCAGTTCACTGCTTCAGAAGGTACTAACAATCTTAAAGTGCTTTTTTCATAAAGCCTTATCAAAACTGCATTAAGCTGTACTTCAGGTGTGGAATTCCACCACAACCGCCAATTAAGGGGAAAAGCCCTGCAGCGTCTGAAAGTTTCTGAAGAGAAACCATGTCACTACTGAAGCAGATTCTTACTAGAGACAGAGAAGAGATGCACCTGAAATATCCATTAGAGTACAAGCAAGGAAGACAAAAATTAGCAGACTGACATGTTTCTGATTTCTAGCCTCTAGAGGAGAGCGTGCACAGCTTGTAACTACAGCAACAGCCCCTATCGGCTTTAAAAATCTCAGCAAGGGTTTGGCAGAAACTTTGCCAGATCATTCCTGAGGCAGGATGATGCTGCAACCCTTGCTGAACTCTGAAATCCATGGGAAGTTCTTGGTGTTTCCAATATCCCCTCTTAAAACAGCTTGGGAATAACCCCAGATGTTTCACTTGAAGAACTTGAAGCTGCAGGGCTGACCCTTTCGTGCTAAGGTGCAGCTATGAAGCGACACTGAAATCGCTTGGCTGTGGTTACAGCCCACCTGCAAAACCCAAAACCAAACTATCTCCCCCGACAGACTAAAAAGAAGCCAAAGCAATGGTATGACAAAGCTGTCATGAGTCCAGACCCTAAAATATCAGGGGATCCATTGCAAGCATGGAGAGGGAGCTATTCAAATCATTATAAACCCCCATGGATATCTCCCTGATAAAACAGATGTTTCCTTTTGTCAACAATTATCCAACATCCCACCCTAGTGAACACAAATACCTCCCCTTATACACAAACATGCTCCTAAGGTAGTTTTCCACAACACTGCCCTCCTGGTTTGTATTCCACCTGGAAAGGCTCTTAGACACCCTGCATACCCTCCCACGGCCCTTGTAGCTTTGCAGATGCATTTCTGGAAAGCTGAACTACCAGGTCCTCTTCCTCTTTGCCACTTCCCTCCTGGTTTCCAACCTCATCATGCTGAATTCAAATCCTGACATCCCCACCTTCTCGTATATGTATTTCTAAGCAATGGCGAGCTGCCATCCCTGCTAACAGTCCCATCTCCCTTTGTCAAGACTTTTTATTTCAATGCACCCCTGGAAAGCTCTTTAATATCACAAGGCCGAGAAGGGTTCAACAAACTGCAGAATCAAACACAGTGAGAGAGCTGTGCAGGGAATCAGGAAGAGGGGGAAAAAACATTAAAGAAAGCAGCAGAAGTGTCATATCATCAGGCCTCAAATACAGTTACTGTTAGAAAAGTTAACAGGAACCGGGACAGCTTAGGTTGACACTTAAGCTTTTACAAGAACAACTACACATTGGAAAAGAACAATATATACAAATAAAATAGGGCATATGGGCTGACTAAAGCTTAACTTTAGAGGTAAGAGCCAATGTTACAGGACAAACCACTTGAAATTGTCACTGCCTCTGGATGAAATAGAGACAGAGGGTCATTTAAGGAATGCCATTTTGAAAACATAAGTAACACGAGTCCCAGGATTGCCTCAACAGGCTTTCAAACAAAACACAGTGTACTGCTTTGCCTGCTGGCTTACCTGGACTGCAGCTGATATGGTTTCCCCACACACACCCAGAAGGCACCTGGAAGATGCTCAGGAACAGTAGCAGCCCCAGAGGAAGATTTCCCAACACGGAGGTAAGCGATGAAAGGGCTGTGTTGGGGTGGCTCTGGCCAGCCCAGCCTGCGAACCGCCCCACTGTGGTACATACTGAGGAGCTGCACATTTCCACTTCACATGCTCACAACAGATCACAGGCACTTCATGCTGCATGCAATTGCATTTATTTTCCATATGAATCTAATAACATCCCCATATGAAAAAATCAGGGAAAGAACTAGTCCTACATATCTCATTCAGCCATTCAATATGCCTTAAAATATTGTTTGCATGAGCCAGTAAAATTAAGACTTGAAACCATAAAACTGTAAATGCCTCAGTGATGAACATTAACCCCTGAATACCCAAGTATTATGGTTTATAAGCTTTTTTTGGTTTTGCCTTGAAACTGTTAGGGCATTCGCCTTGTTTTAAATAAAGGGTTTGAACATGTAATGATTGCTTTAAAGCTTCTGCTGAGATTTTTAACAGGTGCCTTACAAGAGAAAGCCTTCAAGCACTTGGCATGGCAACCACCGCCATGCAGGGCAGCACCGAGGCCAGCACATCTATCAAACCAAGAGAGCATGCCAAGGAGTCAGTGCCAGCATGGGGAAGACCAGCAACTGATTTAATTTGCAGCATTTAAAGCAGACAGACATGGTACCACATCCCAGCCTAACGGCAGCAGGGGGCTGGGAAATGCTGGGTTCAAAGCACCAGCTCCACTTCACACTGGAGTGCAGTTAAAAACATCCTCTGACCATTCAGGAGATTGAAATAACCCCAGGAATTCTGCACCAGTCCTGCCGACCACCGGGAAACACTTGGCTGGTGGAACTAGCTGCCTGCTAATGCACCATCACCCACATGCAGATCTGAGTGACCACTGATGTCACTGAGAAATTGCTTAAGGAGTTGCAGAAATAGACACAAAATCATGCAATTACAAAATTAAAGAGGCTAGGAAAGTTTTTTCCTGATAAAATTAAACATAGAAACTGGGAAAAGGAAAAAAAAGGCTAATCTTGGAAGGCAGGCAGATTGTTTTTTTCCCCTCCTTGCATAGCTGTTGTGCTAGATCCTAATGACCACATAAACTTGCAAAGGCATAGCTAAGTATGAGGAAAACTGGTTTACAACCAACCACTTGTAGCCATGAAGAGGACAGACAGCAACTGCTGACGTTCCTGCATTGTCATCCCTCAAGCACCTTGCCTTGCTCTAAATCTTATTTTGACAATAAACATCAAAGCAGTGACTCCACAAGCAAGTCTTGCGGTGAATACAGGATACTGGTCTTACAAAGGATAGTCTTCTGCATTCAAAAAACTACAAGGCTATTGTGCAATAGTATTTGGGTGACAGCACGAACATCCTGAACTTTGGCGATGTCCCTTTTTACCTCTGACACAAAATAATTTCTTGTGCAAAAAAACCTGTTTTCATCCACAGCCAGAATCAAATCAAGTTCAAATCCGATTTAGGAGAGGGACGCCAACAACTGTTAATCTAACCCCAACCCTGCAGCACAGCCACCACCTGCACAGGGAAGAAGGGCGGTCACAACTAAAACTGCTGATAGCCACAAACTCAAAACAAGAAAACATCTCCCTGGTGGAAACAAAGCCTTTCATTCCCATCATGAAGTGGCCAACTGGCCCAAGGGTGAGAATTGTAAATACCAGCTGCGACCTTCTCCGTGAAGCCAGCACCAGCTACGCTCATGGTAGGATGCCATAACAACCTGCACTGTTGCCAGCAACCTGAATCCTAAATGCTCAGCCAGGAAGCCCTGAATTCCCTCCTCCCCAGCCAGAGTTCAAATCCTTTCCAAAGTCAGCTGCAAACACCTTGTCCTCTTCAGGAAAAGGCCCTTCTGCTGCATTTCAGGCTACACAGCAAAGAGCCAGCCCAGGACTTCTGGTTTGTAGCTGTTTTTGCAGCTCTTTGAACACCACTCCTGGGAGTGCTTTAAACTAATTGCACCTGCTGTTGAGCAGCATGGACTCAAGACACCCACTGATATGCAACACGCTGCTACAACATGTCTTTTGGCTGAGGATCAAATTAACATCTCTCCTGGCTGGGCCTCCCGGGCACCCCAGTCTCACCAACAGCTCCTTATGTTCAGACCTATGTTTTTATGCTCTTTACATCAGACCTAAGTTTAAGCATGAGGAGCAGCTTCCAGTGAAGCGCTGCAGCATGTCACAAATGCAGCAAACATCTTCCCTAACCTGTTGCAAGAGTTGTCCTGAAGATGCACTCCACAGCAGCCAGCAGCTTTTTCATCCTCCAACTGTCATGGAATAACACCATAATACCAATCCTTCCTGGGCAGCATTCACACAAGTGGATATACAGGATAAAAAAAAGGCACCACCTGGTCTGCTTGGATACTAGCAGGGTGGAATAAACCAGAGAAAGGCCTATAAAATGGGAATTGTATAAAGAAGCAACAGATTACTTGGAAGGGAAGGGAATGGTGGGAAGAGAGGTGTTTGGAAAAGCTTTTCATTAGTGTGGTCTCCTGAGTATCAAGTTTCTTCTTGTGATGTGCCTGTTTTTAAAAAAAAAAGTCAAACATCCACTGAATCTGATGCAGGGACAAGTCTTGAGTTTAAAACACTTATCAAAATAAGCAGCTGGGTGGGGAACAGGCTGTTAGTTCCCCCACTGAGGGAAAAGCTCATTCTTCAAACATGAGGGAGTTCACAGTGGACAGAGACCCCAAAACAAAAAACTACAGGAGGCTGAGCTCAACGGCACCTCTACTCACCCCAGAATTCACATCCTGCTCATTGTTTGTTTTTAAAGATAACCTAGCCAGTGCCACCCTGGTAACAAGGGAAGGTTAAATGAGGCAGAGAAGTTACCAAACACCAACTGAGAAAACATGAAATAAGAGACAGGCATGGGATCGCCGCCATCACTGGTACTGGTTGGGGAACAAAAGGTGACAGCACAGGGGCGGGGTATCACCCGAGTCTTGCCACTCCGTTTACAAAGAACACGCTAGAAAAATAATCAGCATCTGCCGGTCATCTCAGATGCAAACCCTGTTTAAGTCATCAAGAGGTGCTATTCAATCCCACTTACATGAGGAGCAAGCACCTTCTGTATCTGAAGTGGGGAGCATCGTGCCTCTACAGCTACAGTTACTTTAAAAAGCCATGTTCTAATTAAAAAATTCTTCTTCTTCACAGCACACTCTCCTCTTCCAAGAAAAGTTATTTCAGTGCTGTGCCTCAGAATTTAATGAAACTTGAACCATGTCCAGAGGGCTCTTGAAATCCCAATTCCCCAGCCAGTCACTCCATCTGTATTTGAGGTGTGTGGTTTAAGTTGTCTGTCCTCAGCTCCCAGTGATGGGCCCAAACACACTTGTCTGTCTGTCTTCACACAAGCATGTGATGTACACACAAACCCAGGCAGCGTCAGCCAGACAGAAGTCATCCCATCCTACAGCTGGCTAATGGCATTGGATGTGACATCATGGAGAAAACAGAAGTTTGCACCTACACAGCAGCATCCAGCGTGGCAAGATGGTCTCCTTTCTGAGCTGCAGTTGCCCTAATTAAATCACAGCTGACTCCTCAAAAAAACTAGTGAGGTTAAGTCACCTTGAAGAATTATTGTTTTGTAGATAAGAAACATTTTGCCAGCTCTGCATCTGTTTTTGGTGGGCAAAGGGCAGAACAGAACACAAAGCAGAAGGTACACTGAGATCCTGTCCTTGGTCCTCACCCAGGCAGACACGAAAACACTGTAAGATGTAGCTCTGACATCTGAAGACAGGGAAATACCAGCACCAAGACAGATACTATCTCAATCTCAGAAGACAAGTGCATCAGATCCTCCAAGAAGTTCAAAACAGAGACAAGAAGTACTGTGTCTTTGGAGAGATCTGACCCATTATCAAATTGCTTCAAACATTCTCTACTCAAAAGTGGTCACCAGATGGCTGTGGCACTTCTGCACAAAAATTGGGATGTCTCAGACATGAAGAGCACCTTTCACAACCCAAGCTGGGAGTCAGGCACTGAAGTGATCTCATCACAACTCCCACCGGCTGCCTCTTCAAACTAATTGGATTGAGGTATTTAATTTTTGCCTTATGAAAATGCAAATTGGGGCTGAGCCCAACTGCTGGATGTGTGAGAAAAATCTTCACATGTCCACGAGTCACAGGATACACACCACGTACCTCAGAGAGCTGGTGGGAAGAAAGCTCCAGATAGCTCAAATATCAGAAAGGACAACAGCTCCCTCCAGATCCCTGAAGCAGTGTCCCCACGTCAGCTCTGAGCTGGAGATCTACTCCCAACCTCAGAGCTTCATGTCACCCTTCAAAGGGCATTAAGCAATTCCAGAGCCAAGGAACAGCCAGGTCCAACACCCTGACAGTGGCTCTGAAGTACGGACCCACAACAAAAGTGCTGTGCTACTAGTAAAGCTACTTCTGCTTAATGATATTATAAATAGCAGCAACAGCTTTCCCCTTATTTGCATCCCTAGAAGGCTCCTTTCTATGTTTTACCAAAACATGACCAAATCTTGTTAAGTATCAGTGCTGAGGAAGCTTTGGTGAATTTGGGTGAAAAAAGGTTGGAAAAATCAGTCTCAGAAAAAAGCTGAGGCCTCCAGGAGCAGCAGACCTTGCAGTCTGCTTGGTTAGTTATGTAGATGAAGGCTATTTTAGAACAAACTTATGCTTTTTATTATTTTTGCCTGAATTAGCAGGACCGCTTCAACATAATTACACAGAGTATCTAGACCCAGTAAAATTGTTAACAGGCTGAATAACAGTGTGGTTTAGGCACAAACAGTTCAACACTGGCTGCACCCACACAGCCAGAGCCACAGAAATGCCATTTGCACAGGCCAGTCTGGGCAGAGGAGCAAAACTGGCTGGATTTGGCAACGGGACAACTTTGTGCATCCAGCAACAAGCTTTGTCACTCAATGTCACACAAACCCCTCCCCAAGACACAGGCCAGCACAACATGCCAGACCTTCCAAAAGGTGCTGGGGAACGGAGCTGAGGATACAGGCTAGCACCTAAACTAACCAAGAAGGGTTCCTGTACCCTCTTCCATTTTGGCTGCTCATCCCAACTGGAAAAATCCCACAGGTTTCTACGTCAGCAAAATCGCATGTCTGCGCCTGCAGAACACCATTTTCCTGGAGGCAAATTAAGAGAAAAGAGGCAGTGTTTAGCAGGGGAATTTGAGCAAGGACTCCCAGGCTTTTCCCAGCCTCACAGAACACTGGCTTTTCTTGCAGAAAGTGTTTACCTGCTGCTGCAAACTGGTGCATACAGTCATTCAAACCATACCCAGCACCTGTTCAAGAGAAGCTGCTGATGCCATTTGCACACAAAGCAACAATTACATCACACCGGCAGGGGTTGGCGTGGCCTTGGGTCAGTCGTTATTCAATGCTCAGGTTTACTTTTGTTTTATAAAAAAACAAAAGCTTAGGAGTTGCTCAACACACAGAGTTGTGAAAGGGAAACATTATGAAGCGACTCGAAATCCCCACGGAGAAGCTGCCACACAAACAGCTCGAGGATTACCTTTACCCCAACAATCCCACAGTTATCAAGCTATGCAAGACCACCTCTGCCAGCACCCAAACCACCTCCTGGATTCAAGGTGCTGCAATAATCAAACCAAAGAAGCTCCTGGAAGAAGGGAGCACACAGCTGAAATTCTCTCTCCTTCCTCCTCTGCCCAAGAAAAGAGGATGCTTATGGAAGAGGGGAGGAAATCAAATGCACCAAAAATCTCCTGATTTTGGGTCCATCACTAACTCACCAAGCTCTCCTAACACCCAGGCTGGGTTAACAGTAGAGCTGGGAGAGAACAACCCTTTGTACAAGCACGAGCCTTTTCTTAACCTACATAATTCTGCAAAGCCCAAACTAGGCCAGTTATTTTAAAAGAGTTGGGCAAGAACGTATGGACTCCAAACTTTATCTATAAAGAAATACATTTCTTCTAAACTTCACTGCATCAGCAGTACTGCAAGAGGCTCACTCCAGTTACATAAACCACCGCATGATCTCTTACAACCAGTTAATGATACGAGACACTGCGTATCCTAGACATTTTAATACTATGTTATGGGGGGAAAAAAATGCTTGCTCAAACAATGGAAAAAACTCATGAACTTTTCCATCAGCATCTTGATGCCTTACGGAAAGAACATTTGTTCCCACTGCAGATATTTTTCTTCTTGCAATTGTTTTACCTGCACATTAGGTTTTTGTTTTACCTACACATTAGCCCTGCACAACAGGGCTGCATGTGGGAAGAGCACATTTCAGCATTACCTTTGATCACCAGGAATCGTTAAACTAATTTTTAAAGCTAGAGAACCATGACATTTGAGAGAGATTGCGGGTTATGGCCAGGTGCAAACCTGATCCAAGATAGGTGGGGTTTTTAAATGAGGGTAGATACAGATCACTACTCCAGTGTCACATGGTGTGCAAGTCCAATTATTGCAGAAGAGCTTCTCTGGAGTAACAGCGTGTACAAGCCCTTACCTGAAGACAAGCTCAGAAGCACAGCAATCAGGTATTCTGCTGCCATCCAAAGTCAACAGCAGTCCAAAAGGCAGCTGCTGCTTGTACTTTTAAAAGCCTCACCTAGCCTCTAACGCTTTGAAACCGATTATAGTACAATCTTCTAGATACTCCCTCCACTCTGTCACTTGCTGACAAGGTCAGACAGTCTTGGCCCCAAAGCCCTCAGTGCCTTTTCAGTATTGCCACAAAAAATACAATACCGCAAAGAAAAAAAAATGACATACAAAAATATGGAAGAATTATTCAGTCCAGAGAATTTGCAAGTGTTACTTACTAACACAAAAACAAACACCTGGAGAAGAAAGGATTTTGACACACAGCCAAGATGTCTTCTACATACACACAAGATCACAAACCTCAGAGTACCTCTTGCAAGGCTACAAGTAAAACCAGACTAAATGGAAAAAAAAAAAAGTATTCTTAGGACAAGGATCACTTGGAAAGCAGATTTGTTCTTTAACACATCCCATTCTAACTGGAGACACTCAACACCATTGTTCTGGTCCTCACGAGCTCAATTTGCCTCCCCGAGATGGAGAACATCAATGTAACAAAAAACAAGCAACAACCCAGGCATTAGAAGGAGGACCTACATGACCAGATGGTCCACCTACCACCCCACACTGCGCTGCCTGGTCCTGAGCTTACATGAAGCTACAAAGAAACAGCACAGGAATCAGTCCTTACCTGGTAGGCTTTAGAGACGGGCAGCTTTTGCCTCCTCTGCACTCTAGTTATCACTCACAAGAACTTCTAAACACAGCTACTAAAATGTGGACCAAATACAGCAAAAGTTCTCTCTTAAAGAGAACCTGTAATTCTTCTAAAGAGAAGCATTCCATTCAGCTTTTCTCAAAAACCACTAATGCATTTTAGCTGGAAAAAGTAAGAACATAGAGAAGTGACACTTCTTTCTCAGCTATCTGTACATACAGAGACTGCAGCAGGGCAGCAACAACACCACTGGTTTCATACTCCTGCAAGCTCTGCAGAACCAGCTCAGCTATGGCAGAGTATGCCAAACTGAAATCATCTTCCGTGCAAAGTCAGATCCTATCAGAGGATCTGGGGCAGCGTGAGGCACAGAGCACCCAGTGTGATTACCATACCCCTGCAAAGGCAGCTCACACACCAACGTGGGCACCCAGGGACCATTTTCACCTGACTACCTGATAAAAGGATTTAATTCCACTACCCCGTCCTGAGCAAAAAGCTCAACAGTCAAGTCCCAATGATATACCCTCTGTATCCCACCAGGAGCACAAGTTCTCCCTTCCTTCTCTGTCCCACGAACCCAAAGATGAAAGAACGCCTATGCCAGCCCAACAAGCACCTTCTGCTCAGAGCCCCAGCCCAAAGCCACCAGGGAGGGACAGTCCCCCAGGAGCAGCCAGGAGGGAACACTGGTAACATCTAGGCTAAAAACAGAAGAGTTAATTCATCAAGCAGCAGCTGGCTAGAAAAAAAGCCCCACCCCAGGATAGCAGCACACTCCCCTCGCCCCCCCATGAGGGCAGGACAGGCAGTCATCTCCTCCCTCACCCCAGGAAGGGGATCAGGGACCGGACCATACCTAGGGTTGGGGACCATGCAGAGAGCTGAGCCCTCCACAGTGACGCAAAGGCAGAGCTGCCACTCTAAGTAGCCTTGTCCCAGTCCCACCCTGGACCTCCCAGTCCCTCTCCACAGCTCCCCAGGTCTCCTATTGTGATCCTGTCCCAGACCTTCACTTTCCTCACACCTCCCCAGCCACCCCCTGGGATCCTTCTGGCTTCTCAGGACTCTCCCCAGCCCCTCCATCCCTCTCCCCACCACTCGCACTCTACAGATCTTTTACCCTCATGGCCCCCTCCTCATTCCCCTCCTTTCCTCAAAGACCGCCTCAGACCCCCTCCTAAAGCCCTCGAGCCCTGGAAGGCCCCAGCACCCCCATCCCAGGGGCTCCTTCTCCCTCTCCAAGCCCCAGAGAACTCACAAAGCCCTCAACCCTCTCGGCACCTCTCCCCAGAGCCCACTCAACCCTCTCAAAAGCCTGCGGGCGCCGGGGACGCCCCAGCCCTCTCCTACCTCCTCTCTGAGCCCCTGGGGCCCTTCCTGAGCCCGGGAGACGCCCCATAGGCCCTGGCTAAAGCTTCCTGTGGCCGCTCAGCTCCCTCCTCAGTGCACACACGCCGCGGCACTACAGATCCCAACCTCTGCCGTCTTCACACCCCCACCCAAGCCCCCTCCTGAGGTCGGGAAACCCTCAGCCCC
>JANZLQ010000055.1:6045399-6060004 GCA_026212715.1 Elanus axillaris
CTCTAGCACTCAGGCCCCACCTCCTTTGTCTTGTCCCCGCCCCCTCCAGCTCCTCCCCTTTTCACTTCGCCGAGCCCGCCCTCCACTTTTTTTCATTGGTTAAACCGCAGGAAGTGCGGTCCAATGGAAAAGCGGCGCGGGGGGAAGTAGAGCGAAGGGGGCGGGGAGGCGCCTGTGCGTTGCTGGCCTGTTGGCAGGAAGCGGCGGAGAAGAGCCCGGTGAGGGTAGAGCGGCGTTCCCGCCTCCGCCGCCTGTTCCCCCCCCTTTCCCGCTACCGTCGCCATGTTCCTCACACGCTCCGAGTACGACCGGTAGGTACCTGCCCGACCTCGCCGCCCCTCTCCCGCGCCTTCCCCGCCGCCCGCGGCCTGCGGCTGAGTCACGGGCCTGCGGCTGGTCACCACCTTCCCCATCCTGGCAGGCCCTGGCCGGTGTCTCTCGCCTGCAGCCGCCGTAGAGTCGCTCTGAGGAGCTAGAAGGGAGGCCGCAGCCCCTCTGGGCCCTTCCCAAGGACCTCTGCCAGTCCCCCTCCCTGCTCTGCCTGGGCCCGTGGGGGTTCCCGTCCCGCCGGGCACTGGTACAGCCATCCGGTTCGTGGCCGTCCCCTCCTTGCGTCGGGCTCTTCCTGCTATTTTTATTTTTTTCTGGGTTTTGGAGAACCCGATTGTGCTAAATGCAGGGGAAAGGAGACCACGTCCCGTGTGACTGGGGGCTTCCAGTGTGGGGAGACTGCCTGTGGGCGGGGATGTCTTATAAGGCTGTAGTTTATTTTGCTAGACGCCTCCTGAAACCAGGTGGCTTTTAAGAAATGGAGGGTTTTGCATGTGGATGGAGGCCCCAGGCACAGGGCTTCTCTCGGGAATCAGGAGTGGAAGTCAGGCTGGGCTGGTGTGTGGGGAGGGTGGGAACATGATGTGATGGGATATCCAGGGATATCCATGCTGATAAAACAAAATCCTGCTGTCTCCTGGTTCTGAGAGAAGGTTCGCTGTTTGGAGTTGAAAGGCAGCATGCTTCCAGCACCGACAGTGTGAAGTGTGCCACGAAAACAAACCTCATCCTCACCCGTAACTAGACCTGCTGGTGTTCCTTTTGTTCCTTTCTCCATAAGCATCCTGAATCCAGACCTTGCGAGCATCTGTGGCAAGGGTGATGGGCTCCAGTGAGGCCATGAAGTTGTTCCAGCTGCCCCTGGCATCACTCTTCCCACCATTGCTCTTGAATAAGGAACTGTGTTCCTTGTCAGCCTTCAGTTTCCTGCCCTTTACACCATCTCTGATGTTGTTCTTGCAGGGGTGTGAACACTTTTTCTCCAGAGGGAAGGCTGTTCCAAGTGGAGTATGCCATCGAGGCCATAAAGGTATTGTCAGCTCCATCTGGTTGCCAAACTGTGATGTTAAGGGCTCTTTTGAACCCAAAGCCTGGGTTTGGTCAGAAATAAAACAGGCAGGCTCTACTCATTTGGGCTCTGGTCTTGCTCTGCAGCGAGGCAGGGTTTGGTCAGCTCCCAGGGCAGTACACAACACTGAGTGGGAGCTGGTGCCTTTCACTGTAGGTGCTGCTCCTGCAACTCTTTGCCAGCGTTTCAACTACAGTTTGTGGTAGGAGAGCTGTGTAGCAGTGTTCGATTGCTTCTGTCCAGCCAAACCTCCTGCCACTCTGCTCTTCTATGGATCGTGAAGAATCAAAAGCCATTGATTTCCCCCAAATGCAGGGGAATGTTCCCCTCCTTGTCTCATATTGACCAATTTACCCCCAAACCAAACACAGTCTGAAGATGCTAATCCGCACATCAAACCTACTAAAAGCTAGTGTTGAAGTGAGAGGTCCTGAATGCCTGTACACAGTGACTCCACCTGCAGAAGTTCATGGTGCCAGCGTGTCGTGCACTTCATGTCCATAAACGCTGGTCTGAGAGCAGAGGAGCACTCCACTTTCTGTTTGCTTGAGCTAATGCAGTGTTCCTTTCAGGTCTGTGACCTTTATAAAGATAGAGTCCCTTAAAAAAACCCAAAGTGGCAGCTTTTCTCTTGCTAGGTGAACTTTCATTTTCTTAGCTGGTTGCTGTTGCAGCTTGGAGTGGGTCACTTTGCTGAGGTGAATTTTAAAACCTGAAGATAAAGGTTGTTAGGAGCAAACTAACCTACCTCTGCAGAGCTGAATGGCCTTTTTAAGGCATGAAGTGTTCTTAATTGATAGATGTTCTTGTTTCTGAGAATGTGGGTGTTGATTGGGAATAAATTTAAACTTGGGGGAAACTGGTCAAGTGACGAAGCAAAGAAGCTCTGAGCAGGCCTGTGTTTGGACTGGGGAAAAGGAGGGTGCTGACTTTGTCTTCCCCATATCGCTTTAGCTTGTTGAAGCACTACTTAAATGAGGAGGCAAAAAATAATAATGTTTATTAAAGCATTGGGAGGTAAAAACTCTCAGAAGGATGTCAGTTGCTGTGCTGACTTTGTAATTACAAATACATCTACTAGAGTAGCAATCACACAGAAGCCTTCTGGCTTCTCCTATTTTTCCAGATCAACCCATAAGCTTACCGACGAAATTGCTGCAGCTCAGGTGGCTATTGCAACATGTTGTGTGTGGTGCTCATGCATTAGGGGTGTAGGAGGAGTTTTTATTTGTGTGCTGTAACTTCATTAACAAAAATACATCTGAAATGACATCAGGTGTCACTTCTTCCCTTGGGGTTTATGCGCAGCTGTGGCAGGCTGTGTGCTTAAAGGACAGGAGCACTGGGCAAAGTCTAAAACCATGAGTGCCTGCAACAGGGAGAGTCCCCTCTGCCAGGCCTATGGTTGTAGGTGTAGCTACCTGGAGAAGCTTGCTGCTAAAATTATACCTTGTAGCCTGACTTGGATATTCGGTGTCAGCATCTCCACACCAGAGCTGGTACAGTTATTCCGGTAAATTCCCCAGTGTGGAAAAGCTGCAAGTGCTGGGAGCAAGGTAGGGGCTGGTGGGAGCAAGGTAGGGGCTGGTGGGAGCCCTTGAGATCTGACAACCCCCCATAGCTGTGCTCATGGCCATGGTGACATGATGGTGTCCTGCAAGACTAGGGTAAAACTTGCTGTGGTCTTGGCTGTGGGTGATTAACTGCTGCCTGGAAAATGGTACATGCGCAAAATGCTCTCGTTCCCATTGTAAATTTTGTGGATATGAGGACACTTGGGAGAAAAAGAGCTAATGGAAAGAAAAATGCCCAAGCCAGAAGTACAGATGCAGTCAGAATTAAGGCCATTATGTGAAATCCTCTCTCACTTTAAAATTTAATTTCTGTCTTGCAAAGGAAGATTCACAAGGCTTTTTAAATTCGTAAGGCTTTAAGCTGTAAAAATTGATGTTGCTCAGGGAAGAGATTAATGGCTTGCAGCAGCCCTGCTGGGTTCTGATGAACTAGTCAGCTGGGAAGTAGCATGCCTTTAACCTTTCCAGCTTCCTCATTCAAGTAGTAACATTTAAAATTTGGTGTGCAAAGCCATGAGTCTTGCAATTGCGTTTCTGTGTTAATGCTGCAATTGTCTCCAGAACAAAATGCCTACAAATAATACTAGTCAAAATTAGCATTGCACCATTTATATTTATGCAAGCTGTCATGGCTAGACCCTGTGCCAGCTGTGGTGGTGGTAACTGTGCAGTGGTTTTCAGCTTGGTTCCACAGCCATTGGGATCCAGACCTCGGAGGGTGTATGCCTGGCTGTGGAGAAGAGGATCACCTCCCCGCTCATGGAACCCAGCAGCATCGAGAAGATAGTAGAAATCGATTCCCACATAGGTAAGGAGAAAGAAGTGAGCTTTGGGTGCCCCTCTGGTACAGCCCTGGGAGCATCCCTCAAGTTTTGGAGATACATATATATAGAGAGATATATTAAAAATAAGACTCTTCCCAGGGAGTGTCAGAAGCAGTGTTTCAGGGCTAGCCTTCCCTGCAGGCAGCTCTGCTGAGCCGAGTGGGACCGCTTATCCTTCTCAGTGAACACCAGGTCCTGGTCACTGGTTTTCCAGGCTCCAGGCCAGCAGGATATAGTTACAGGAGCAGGAAGAGGCAGCTGAAGCACCCCCCCATCTCAATGACCTCCCTCATGAAATCTCATCCCAAATTTAGATCTGGGAGGGCAGGGAATTACTGCAAAAGGCTTGACTTGAGGCCAGTTTCTCCCAGAGCACTAATGTTAGCCTGTACCCCTGCTCGCAGCAGTGTCCTGCATGATGAGGGGGCCCACGACAGGCACATTACCAAATATGTCTCCTTGAAAAGCAGGAGACCTCCAAAATACCCATGTTGCTGATGACATGGGTGATGGAAGTTGCTCTTGAAGAGTCTAATTTCTTCCTCCTGTGTGTTTGCGATACAGCCCCTCTTTTCCTGGAGCAGGATCTGTGCTGGCAGCTCCTGCTGCATCCCCCCCCCAGCTATGGGTTAGCCACCTCTTCCTGCGGTGGTGGAGATGAATGAGTTCCCCTTTCAAGCAGGTTGTGTTTCTGTTGGTTAGCTTGTCTTGTAAGGCCTCAAATGTGGCTCCTTTAACCTGTTCAGGTTTGGGGTGGGTGGGAGGTGTGGCTGGGAGAACTTGGTTATGTACCTGCCTTTCAGCTGAGTGTCCATCTTTTCTCTTGAGGAAATCTGTTTCAATCCCATCCTCCCTCCTTTCTGGCATGCTGCAGTGCAGCACTGCTGTGTGCTCCCATGCAGGGACCTGCTCCAGCCTGCAGCCTTTTGTATGTTACCATGGGCTTTGGCAAGTTTGGGGGGAGAGTGCATCACAAATAATTGGTGAAATGATCCGCGGTTTCCCTCTCTGATTCCAGGGTGTGCCATGAGTGGCTTAATAGCTGATGCAAAGACTTTAATTGATAAAGCAAGAGTGGAGACTCAGGTAAGACTCGACATTTATCTTCTTAAAACAATAGCACTAGTCTCAGGGGTGTCTCAGAAGTCTCTGGCATGCGAAGATCGTTACAGCAAAGTAGCTGGTGTGGAGTGGGAGGCTTGCGGGGAGCATAGCTTCCTTCATTGGGCTTTTGCAGAACAAAGAGGTGGAGTCTTGTGTGTTATTTTTTTCCTCTTTGGTATTGCACATTTGCTAGGAACCTTATGGCAGGTTCTCCAGTGGTCTCAGTGCTGGCAGATGCGCCCCAGTGAATGTGTGGGGCTGTGTGTCCGACTTTGTTTTGACAAAAGACTGGTTATATCAGTTATATTTTTGACCCTTTAAATTTACTCAGTGCCTCAGGTACTTGTAGGTCCCAGGCACAAATCTCTGTGCTATAGTAAAGACTTTTCCTGTGAGGTTCTCTTGCACATCAGCACTCTTCTACCCTCTGGAGAGCTGGATAACACCATCATTTCAGAAACAG
The DNA here is from genome assembly GCA_026212715.1 of Elanus axillaris. Classification (NCBI taxonomy): domain Eukaryota; kingdom Metazoa; phylum Chordata; class Aves; order Accipitriformes; family Accipitridae; genus Elanus; species Elanus axillaris. The sequence continues at coordinate 6,050,764 of JANZLQ010000055.1, forward strand.
ATACTGGGATAAAGTGCTCCTCCCTTGCATTTTTCTTGTTGGCATCTGTATTGGGTTTGTGTGGCAAGCTTTTGGTAGCAGGGTGCCTACAGGGGTGGCTTCTGTGAGAAGCTCCTAGAAGCTTCCCCCATGTCTGAAAGAGCTAATGCCAGCTGGCTCCAAGTTCGACCTGCTGCTGGCCAAGGCCAAGCCCATCAGCGATGGTGGTAGCGCCTCTAACATATTCAAGAAGGGGAAAAAAGTTGCTGCAGCACAGCAACTGCAGCCAGAGAGGGGAGTGAGAACATGTAAGAGAAACAATCCAAGGCCTAACTATCCCAAGGTTTCTGGGGGTTCCCTGCATAAGCTTCCCAGCTTGTTCTGCACTTCCCGCTTTCTTCCTGGCACTTCCCTCTTGCGGCTGAACAGGCTGTGCCCCGGTGCCAGCAGCCTGCCTGGAGGGGCTGGAGGCAAGTAGTCTTTGTGGCTACTAAGGTCATCACTCCAGCCTGCTGTGTGAACGATCTGGGTTTGTCATATTTTTGGGAACAAGGTGATAATTTGAATCTTCTTTTTTTTTTTTCTGCAGAATCACTGGTTCACCTACAATGAAACCATGACAGTGGAGAGCGTGACACAGGCTGTGTCCAACCTGGCGCTGCAGTTTGGGGAGGAGGATGCAGACCCAGGGGCGATGGTACGGAGCTGGGGGTACTCTGGGGAGGTGCTGTTGACCCCCTTCTGACTTTGCCCTTCGCCTTGCCTAACCTGTCGGCTCTTTTCTATTGCAGTCTCGTCCGTTTGGTGTTGCGCTGCTTTTTGGAGGAGTTGATGAGAAGGGACCCCAGCTGTAAGTTTGGCTCTCTTAATCCAGGCCAACTCTGGGAAGAGACAAAACCTCTACTGAAACTTCTCAGGACACTTTAATGACTTGATTCTGGGATTTTACTGAAGCCAAACATTTGGGGTTTATCCTATTATGTACCTGATGTGTTTGTTAATGCTTTTAAACCCTTTCTTTCAAAGCATGGGTTGCAGCAGCCTGAGCACTGGCTGCTTGTTTGGGGTTGAAGAGAATGCCATGTCTTCACTGAATCCTTGCTTTTTTAACGTGGTTTCCTGGGCAGGAGGGAGGTGTTAAAGCTCTCCTTGTCCCAAGTTTATTCTTACCTTTCCCTAAAGGACTAGCAGAGCCACTGGTAACATAATATGTGGAGCCTGCTGTAACATTCCTTGGGGAGGTGGTGGAGTGCTTGTAATCTGAACTTGTGTGCTTCAAACACACAGCCTCTGCTGGAGGTGGGAACAGCTCAGGAGAGCCAGCCCAATAAGGGCTCCCCATGGTGTCCCTCCCAGGAGCAGTAGTGAAAACTTGCTGGTTTTATTAAAAGAAAAAAAAAAGATAAGGGGGAAAATAAAAGGAAAATGATACTGCTCTGAGTATGGAGGGCAGTGTCAGGAGTGTAGAGCTCTCCTAGCTTATCAGCCCAGTGTGGGTCGGCAGGTGACTCTGGCACTCCTCAGATCTTGCTTGCCTCCTCTGTGTGCCAGGAGGAGAGACCTGCTGCTGTAGTAATTGCAGCAGTCCCCTGAGAAGGCTGGACACAGCAAGGGGCTGCTGCAAGCCCTGCCCTGAATCGACAGACAAGCTGTTGCTCCTGAGGAGCCCTTGTTCTTCCCCAGCTCTGAGCCATGCAGAAAGCTCTGGAGAGTGCTGTGGGTCTGGTGGGAAAGCTCTTGGGGTGCCATGGCCGTTCACTCTCACCTGTATTTCTGCAGGTTTCACATGGACCCGTCGGGGACATTTGTTCAGTGTGATGCCAGGGCAATCGGCTCTGCCTCAGAAGGCGCCCAGAGCTCTCTGCAAGAGGTTTACCATAAGGTAAAAGGCAGGATTGGGGTTGACATCTCGCAAATTACAGAGGTACCTCACTACCTGCAAGTATTCACTAGTTTCCTTCCCGATGAGTGGTTCATAAGACTCTTCTTGTGCTGTAGAGGAGGTGTGTGAGCTTGTCAGGGTGGGACTTGGTCCTTGGCTGTTGATCCCATGATTAGATATCAGTGCTGATCTGCTGGATGAGGATCTCTACAGCGATGAGTAGTACTACCAGCAGCTTCCCTTTAGGTTGCAGCTGGAACATGAGACTGGTGTCTGAGATGCCGTCTCTGCCTCTAGCGGGTGATAATTAAGACCATGTCAGGAAGTACTCTATAAATAAAAGAACTGCTATACAAATGCTGCTGGTCGGCATCAGAGCTCAGTGTGGATGCAGCCCGAACATAAGGAATTAAAGGAAGCTGCTTTTTTTCACCAGATCTGTTAAGCTAGTGAAGTCAATGGCTTTTGCGCTGCAAGTACTGGTCCTATTTGATAGTAAATAGAAACTTTCTTCCTCCCACGAGGAGGGAGCTGCCCATTTTGTGTGGTAAGAAACCAAACACTGTAATGAAAAGCACAATTAATGGTGTTGAATGCTGTAAAGACTTCCAGCCTAAGACTCAAGAACCTAAATTGCTCACTAGCAGAATTGTCCAGATTCTGGGCTCCATGGCTTGTTAACCATCTTCCAAGTGCAAAGTTACTGCAAACACAGCTATTGTCACTCTTTGAATGTTGCATGGCCCTCTAGCTCTAGTTCCCCCTCATGCAGGGATTTACATATTGAAAGCATGAAGGCTTCTGCCAAGAGGGAGTCTGGCTTTTTGGAGCTCCCACTGGAGCTTGTTGAGGGGAACTGCTTGACAGACAGTAACTTGAAGAGAAATGGACTCTCGTGTCCTGATCCTGACAGTAAGGTTTATGTGCCCAGATTAACAGTTCTTAAGCTTTGTAAAAAGTTATACAGAAGCAGAAAGTCGCCATCCTTGCAATTGTCACTGTCCTGCCTGAACAGTGCACTTTGATCTCTTGTTGATGCTGTAGATAACTTGATAAGCTTTTAAATTTGCTGCCAGTGACAGCTTAAAGGATTTGAGAAGAGCAAGAGGGAGAGCAGCACGCTTCCGCAGTTAGAGGGGTAACATGCAAGTACATGCTTGACTGTCCACCATGCAGTTAATGAGTGATTTGTTTTACAGTCAATGACACTGAAAGAGGCAATCAAATCTTCTCTCGTCATCCTGAAACAAGTTATGGAGGAGAAACTGAATGCAACCAACATTGAGGTAACTGCGACTCAGCAGTGTGTGATTGTAGCTCATGGCACTTTGCGTGGAACAGAATTCTGCACAGCCTGTAGTCTTTGCTTCCTGGATGCAAATCCTGCTGGCTGTGCAATGCATGTCTCATTCGTGTCTTGCATTTTAAACATCCAGGTGAGAAAGCTGCCTGCTTCCTTTCTGGAGAGAAGGGTTGCTTCTGCTTCTAGAGCAAGGAATGAGTTGGTGGAGCCGTTCAGGACTTCCCAAGCCAATGGCTGGCTGGCTGTATATGTTCTTGCTCTTTCAAGCTGTATGTTGTAGCATATCCTGTGTGGCACATTGGAAAGGTTGGAGCTTTATTTTGACTTCTAGAGGTGTGCAGCCTGGCCAGTTTGCCTGGCTAATCCACGAGCGCTGGCAGAAGCGATTCCCATGGGGCTCCCTGGATGTGGGCTGGAGCCCCTGCTGACCTTACACAGGCCGAGTCAGCCAGCAGGAACCTGTCATGCCAGCCGGATCACTTTTTCTTCCCCTGGGTTTAGCAATTCTTTTTCCCCTGGCACTTGTAATATTAGAAGGAATGAAAATTATACAGCTTCTGGATTTGCTATATTCAGTCTTGGGTTGGTGCCAAAAATCTGTTGGACAGGAGGACCAAAGAGGTAAAGCCTGGTGAAGCCTCCAGGAGTGAATGTGCTCCTCTAACCTCCAGCTTTTGCCCACAAGCGGTCAGGCTCACAGAGCCCAGCTTGATCCAAGTATGCAGTGCTCTTGGAGATCTCCACAAATGTAGTGGTACCTGTCCCCTTAAACCCTGCTTGTTAGACTTGTAATGCTCCTTTTTAGGTAGCAAAGGTAAAAACCCTTCCAGTTTGTTAGTGATAATGGATAAATGATGAGCAAGGCTGGCATATAGAGTTTGCTTCTATTTCTGGCAGGTTATGAGACACTAGACCTTTTCAAATCATGTCATTCTGACTCCTGAGTTGCTCTCCTCCTGCTGTTCTCCCATTCCTTTCCTCCAAGTACTGGGAAACTGTTTGCCAAACAGCCTAAAAGTGTGCACCCCATTATTTTTTTTTATTAAATACTGCTGCTGTGGACCCTTCCTGACATGATTAACCAGCTTCCTTTGGGGGGAAATGGCCAACAGCATGCTGAAAACTTAGATGCTCTGTCCAGAAATGATGCTGGCTGGCTGAAATCTGCTTCCCCAGATGCACTCCCAACCTGTAGTGATTAGTTCTCTCTTGATCAGCTTCAGGTCTCTTCTGGAAGACCTGCAGTACAGTGTGAAGAAATTGAGGCAGAGGAGTGTGTACAGTATCCTTATGTCATGTCCCCATTTAACAGGGCTTAACTGTGCTTGGCAAAGCTCTGAATGTGTTGAGGAATCATATCAGGGTTAAGTATGAGAAGAATGTGCTGAGGATTAAAAGGTCTCTATTGACTCAAGTCACCCTTCTGGCTGAAAATCTTCTACCTGAAGTGGCTGCTTTGCTTTCTAGCCTTGTAGAAGTATGTGGTGCTCCGGTTTATTTACTCTAGCTGCTTCCCTCTCTTGTGTGGGATTTTCCATCTAGTAGCAAAGAGAAGGGGCAAAGTGTGGTCATGGAAGAGTTAAATCTGTTGGCAGCAAAGGTCAGGAGCCTTAAAACAATTGTTATGCTTTTAAATTAATTACTTCCCTGTGAAGCCTCTAAGGGAATAGTTGAGTTAAGCTTTTGTGTGTAGGGAGAAGGTGAGGCACAGGTTCAAGCAGACATGGAAAAGCAGAATAGTTGGTGTCTCTGAATCCTTGTTTTGGGTCTCAGAGGGTATAGATGTGTGGTGTTGAGTCCGTTTGGGTCTAGCGTCAGGGTCAGGCCAGCACCCATACAGGTGATTTGAGGTGCCTAAAGTGGTGCTTGCAAGCGTGTCTGACTGGTCTAAGAGTGCCAGCTGAAACCTGGATTGTCAGGGGCTCTCAGGCTGACTGTTCAGGACATTTATCCTTAAAAAAGGCTTATTACTCTCTCTCTCTACCCCAAAAGTGTGTCATACCATCTCATGCTGTTTTACGGGTGACCTTGCAAGCAAAGAAGCCTAGGGAGAGCTCTGGGATTCTCCAGGACCCTCTGCAGCTTTCCTTCAGCTTACTGCAACTAAACACTTTGATCCCTTAAGAGTGAAAAGGCACTCCCAATGCCGGGGGGTGCTTGTGAGTGAGGCCTGGACCATCCCAGCTAGGTCCTGCGGCTTTATGGCTTGCCCACTCACAGCAGCTGTCTGTATCTTGGGCTCTCATGCCATGAGCTAGGTGCAAACAAAAGTCCCACTTACATTCCTCTTCCAGTCTTGTCATTCTTCAAGTATCTCTTGTTCTGGTGCTTGCTCCATGAAATGTCTCAGCTGTCTGTCCTGGATGCTGTGTCCCTCTGCTCCTGGCAAAGGGGCAGGGTGGAGTATGCTGTCCCCCAGCTTCGTCCCTTGGGTTTTGTGTTGGAAGAGATCTCTTTGGCCTGCTTGTACAGGGTACCAGGCAGCTGCAAGGTGCAGCATGGCTTGCTTATTGTTGGTGTTTGGTGATCGAAATGCAGGTTTGCTTCTGCCTCAGTTTCGCAGAGCTAACCCCTTGCTCCCCTTTTAAGTGTTTTGCTATCTTGGGTCTCATAAGGCATGTAATGGGCCAAAATTTGTACTGTTGGTTCGTTACTGGAGAAGAGGCACTTCTGCTGAGGGCCATGATGAACTGCAGCAAGAACTGCCCCTCTCTGAGGAGTGTTTGATGAAGGACTTGTATTAATGGGGTCTTTTTCCCCAGCAAGCAGAAGCAGAGCCTGCCTGTTCCCAATAGACGCTCCCTGCTGCTGCTACTATGAGGAGACTGAGTCAATTAAAAGCTATTTCTGTGGCAGGCAGCTATTTTAGGGAATCAAAGAGCATGTTACGAGGTGGAATGATCTTGCTGGGCTGGCAGATCAGGCAGCCGAGAAGGAACAGCTGCTCTGTCTGCTGCGGCTGCTCTCTGTTCCCTGCCCCATGCTGTCACTTCACATATGCAGGCACGCTTAACCCCTTGCTCCTTCTCTTTCAGCTTGCCACAGTGGAGCCCGGGATGAAGTTCCACATGTACACAAAAGAGGAGCTTGAAGAGGTCATCAAGGATATTTGAAAAGTGGAGAGACTCCCTCAAAGGCTAATTCCCCCCCCCCCCCCCCCAATCAAAGCAAACTGACTCTCGGTTCCTTCCAGTACCTGTGATTTTATTTTCCGGCAGCATCTGTAATTGCTCTTCTTAGAAGGCTCTTGAGGTTTTTTTACAGTTTCTGTACATAACTGTTCTCTACAATAAGAGGAAATGAGAATAAATCATTTTGTTACTCTATCCTGGATTCCTCACCACAGAGGTCTGAGGTGGGGGGACCGTTTAAAGCTAAAATCGGGGGTGGATGAGGGCAACATCTGCTGCTGAAATAAATCGGTGCAAGGTGAAGCAGTGCCTGCCAGGTTTGCAGTGCTGGCTGCGTTTTACGGTGCTGCGGTCCTTGCTGGCTGTGGCAGTAGCAAGTCTCCCTCTCGTGGAGAGCGTGGTGATATTTTTTCAGGAGATCTATTGTATAATTTCACATGAGTTTTGGAAAACATTAGATTTTTAGATCTGCCCTTGCCTGATTGGTGCATTCCCCCTGTGATTCTCCAGCTGGTTTTGTCCATAAGGGCTTATCTGGAGCTCTGACTCCTTCCCAGGGAAGAAATCCATAACCAGGCTTGAGGTTTGTGTTTCCTTCTAGTGGAGCTTGGAAATACCCGTAACAACTGCGATTAGGCAGAGCTAGCTGAGTGGGAATAGGTCTGGGGTTAACGGGACAGCCCCTTACTTGTTAAACTCTGTAGGTACCACTTAATTTTGAGAGTAATCTCATTTTGACCAGCAAACTTCCGCTCATCCGCTTCACAAGGCTTGTCACTTTTGGGTTTTTCCCCAGCAGATGCCTCTATACTCCTCAAAATAGCATCTGAGAATTGCAGATCAGTCTGATAAGGGAATAAGCTGAGATTAGCAAAGTATTTTCCTACAAAATCATGCCTGTGTGGTCAGTGCAGCTTGAGGGGCTGGAAAGCCAGCTCTCCCCTGGCTCCTGGTAGCTGCCCTGTGAACATTGGCAGGCACAGAGGCTGCTCCACTCTATCCTGTTTTGAGAAATTATGATTTCACCCTGAACAAAACAATGTTGTCTGTTGTGGAAGGGATGGGATGTGCCCTGTGCTGCTGCTGCTGGGAGTGTGATTGCCCTGGTAAGCAGGGACACTTCCAGGGTTATGTTTGACTGAAATGAGAAACTTTCCTCTCATTTCAGCACTGGGGATGGTCTGCCGGTCTCTGGCAGGTGTTCCATCGCTTGGCAAAGCCAGTTGAAGCAAAGAGCGGCTGATCTTGCACCTGCCAGCCTCTACCTTTTGCAGAAGGGAAAATGCCGATCCTATTAATTTTTTTCCCTCTCTTGCTGTTGCCAGACAGGTGCAGGAAGCACAGCCAGCTCCTTATGGCTGGAAGATCAGTCCTTGGATAACCTCAATTTTCAGAATAACAGAGTGCTCTCCTCTTGGGAGTTCCTGTTGTGAGTTTCCCCCTCTTTCCATAACAGTCTAAAGGAAGCAATCTGGATCATCAGGTGATGCCTGAGGTCATGGGATGGGTTGAATACAACACCTGTACCTGCAGGTGGAAGAGAAAACAACAAATAATTAGTTGATGGACCTTACCCTCTGGGGAGACCTTCCTTGTAGCCTAAATGTGGGGAAACAAGCCTAATTTTGGCTCTGCCTGTGCAGCTTTGGAGCGCCATACTTGGTCTCTGTGCTATTCCTCATCCCTGCAATGAATTTGAGGCAGTGATGAGGGTGGCTCTGGTGTGGGAGCTCACCCATCCTGAATATCCAGCAGGCCAGGATGATATCCAGGGCACCGCCCCAAGTGTCACCCTCATAAAACCACCCCGTCAGTGAAACTGGGGCTGCTATCAGCTGTTGTGTTTATATCTTGCACGTACACCCTTTATCCTTAGGGTGCTTCAGAGCTTTATATCATCTCAAAGCTTGGTTGTGTTCCCCTCTCCTTTGGGAAGGAGACCGATGGGTCTCCCAGCTTTTGTAAACCATGCTGCCCCATGGAGAGCCCTGCTGTTCTGGGAGGTAGTGCTCTTTTTAGGTTTGTTTGTGTCCCAAGAAACACAAAAAGCTAATTCTTCCTGACATGGCACTCAGCAGAAAATGGTCCTTTATGCCCTGCCCTCATCACATGGTTTGCTGGTGGCAGCATCACATGAGAGCGGCTCCTCTGTAAGTGAAAATCGAGGCTTTGTGCTCCTTATCTGATCCGTCTCTGGCAAGTGAAAAGCCTGAGCTCTTTCCAGACAGACAACAGGCTAAATGCAAGAGGGGGGTGAGGGTAATGGAGCTGTGTGTGTTCACCTCCCGCCTGGGTGTTTGATATCTGCCCCTTCCCTTGCTTTCTGGGGTTAGCTGGGTGATGCCCCTGGGGCAGCCTGTCGCAGAGCTGTGCTGTGCCTTTCACACCTCAAACTTCCACGTTGTCTTTTTTCGGGGGCAGAGGAAGAGGGAAAGAGGCGGAAGGGTGGCACAACAGTAAAATAAAATGAAAATTCTCTTTTTGCAAAGGAGAAGGGATGAGGGTCTGAAGGGTGAGTACAAGCCACGCTTGGGTGTGGTGGGAGGTTTAACCCCTCCCCAGCGAAGCTGGAGACACCATGTTCCAGGGCAGAGAGCTCCCGGTGCCTGCCCCCCCCCATCCCCCTGCCGTGAACCCCTTTTGTGATGCTGGGGGTGCAGCGCTCTCTCCTCTCAGGGGGTGCTGTTAGGGGAGGTTCTTGCTTCACGTATTGCACCAACGCTCCCCGGGGAGGGCAGAGCTGCGCTCCACCCTGCTTGTGCAATGTGGCCGACCTGCAAGGGTGTAACCGGCACTGGGCACAGAAACGCTTGGCCTCTGCCTGTACCAGCCCAAAGGAAACCGGGGGAGCCAGCCCCTGGGGGAGGGGGACATGCTGCTGTCCCCTGGGCACCCCCAACACCCGGTGCTGAGCACTATAACCAGCCTCAGCCCCTCCCTCCCACC
>JANZLQ010000055.1:6167281-6189966 GCA_026212715.1 Elanus axillaris
CTTTAATGCTGAGCCCCTCTCTTCCTCCTTTTTATCCTTCCCTGCATCCTTCTTTAATGCTGAACCCTTCTCTTCCTCCTTTTTGTCCTTCCCCGTGAGTTTTTTCTCCATGGCCTTGACTTTATCGTTGATAGCCTTCTCCTCTTTGGTCTTGGTCTCAGCCTCAGCTTTAACTTTTGGGTCTGTTTTCTGAACACCTTCTTCCTTTTTAGAGTCTTTCCCCACTTTTGTATCTCGTTTCTTGGCCAGGTCTTTGGAAAGAGCTTCCTTTCCCTTCTCTTCTTCATTCTTGGCTCCCTTATTCTTCTCACCTGATCTGCTTTCCTAACAAAAGAAAAACACCAAGGCACTATGGAGACAGATGCCTTCGACCTCCAAACTCACCACCCCAATCCCGTCGTCGCCAGCTCTGCACCTTTGTCACACAGGAGCAACCACAGGGCCCTGTGGGGCAGCACCGCAGCTGGGGAAGATGCGCAGGAGGATGCAGGACAGTCTGGTCTCAGGAAGGTCTTAGACTATGCCTATGAGGGATGAGCTGCCCTAAAATAGGCATTTATGATAGAAACCTGGTGAGAGCATCATGCAGGGTCCCTGGGAGGCAACGGAGGTGCCATGGGGGAGGACAAAGACAGCTAGCATTGGGTCTGTACCATAGCAGGGGACAGACTTGTGGCCAGGACTCTTCAGGGAGGTAAGCAACCTGCTCCAAATTGTGATGGTTTAGCCTCAAATACAAGCCAGAGTCTCCTCCGTCTCACCCGAGGGATTTACCACCACGTGTTCACACACTGCAGCCTGTGGCTGGGCTTTGGAAGAGGAGAGTTTAACCCAGCTGAGGTCCCCGGTCCAGGGTAGGGTTCAGTGTCCGCGTGCCCCAAATGTAGGCAGAGCCTGCAGGACCCAGGCGTGACAAGATTATGCTGCAGCTCTCCGAGGCATCTCTGCTCTCCTGCCTCCAGTCCCTTCCCAAAGGGCTCCAGAGGTCTGTGGGATGCCCTCCTTCTTCCCCAGTGAACAGACGATAACCTAACAAGCTGGAGGATGCATGTCCCTTAGCAGACTGGACTGTCTGACCCCTTCCTCTCATAATTCCTATGAGTTATCCTCTTTTTAATCACCTTTTTAACCAGGGATGGATCTAGTCCCTGTATGTCTGTGAACCCTAGGTGCTTTCCCAGCTTTCCTAATGGTTTCCAGCTGGAGGCTCTGCAGCTCTGCCCAGTCCAGAGCCCAACACACTTCCCATGCTGGCCTGGATGTGTGTGCAAGCAGGGGAGTGTCCACAGCCAGTGACACAGGTGACACTGCTGATCCAGCAGTCACATCCAACGCTGGGCTCTCTGAAATGGGCCTCCTTTTAACATGAGCTTGCATTTTTGAGCTCCCTGCAGAAAACCAAGGAAATAGGGACATGGCATTTATTGCTTTGTAAGGCATGATGTTTTCCCAGCACATCTTCTTCCAGTGTCCAAAGGCATCACAGGAGGGAAGACCTTAAAGGGGGTGGTCTTGGGAAGGATGCAGATTTTGCTGCATGCATTTGGCAAAGCAGTGTCACTGCAGCTGGCACCCCTTCCCTGCCCCTGGGATCTCCCTGTGTCTCTGTGCCAAGAAGTCATGCAGCAGTGCCCTGGACTGCCTGAGTTTCTTCTTTTATCTCCAATTCAGCCAAGATGCCTGCTCATTCCTTATTGGGCTGGCAAGCATCAGTGCTTTCGTTTTGTCTGCCTCTTTGTATATTCACTCTTTGAAAGCAATTTTTGCCTTTGCTTTTATGATTATCACAATGCCACTGTTGTGTTCATGGGACTTTGATGTGCAGGAGGAGCTTAGTCTGGCTTTTAGCTCTCCAACACTGACCTTCAGGCAGCAACTACATCCTCCCTGTGTGCAGAGAGATGCAGCCCCAAGGCTTGATGGCTATTTTCTTACAAACTACCTCCGGCAGCAAAAGATTTTCTTCTTTCCCTTCATGCCTTAGGGCCATCTGATCATTTGCCTCTTGTCAGCTGAACTCCCTTTTCACATAATTTTTGGTACTTTTGTCAAGCACTGGAACCTCACCCTTGGCACAGCCTGTCCTGCGCTTTCCTGCTGACCACAACCAGCACCAGCAGCTCCAGGACACAACAAATGCCTCATTGCAGCCTTCACCCATGGCCAATGGGGCTGGGAAGAATCTCCCATCAGCATTGTTATGATATATTCTGCTTCTGCAACCAAAGCCTTTGATGGCAGTTCGGTGCACACAGCCTTCCAGGCTGTTGGTTTTCTTATGGCACTGTATTTGCTTCTTCACGTGTCTAAAGAGATGCAGGCACAGGACCAAGGCTTTCTTATAGCAATGCAGTAAAAGCAGGGCACTGGGGCAGGATTCATCTCCCCGAACATCAGATATGAGACACTTCCACTCCCAATGGACAGGGGCCAATGCTATGAACAGATAACTGAAGACAGATGAACCCCTGACACTGGGACCAAGTTTGCTGTACTGAGGAGGATTCTACTATAAAGTCTACATCACGGTTTGGCAGTTTAAACTTCCTTCTCCCTGCTCTGCAGCCAGGGAGCACGCAGCTCCTGCCCATCGCAGCTGGCCCAGCTCTTCCTGGGTGCCTGGCTTTGGCAGCACTGCTCGGCTCTGCATGCCAGCCGGTGCCGTGGGGTTTCTGTCTGGAGATGAGCAGAGGGTGACATGCTGAGACACTGCTAGCTGGGAGCCCAGCTGCAGAGCCATCATTAGGCCAGGCTCCGATCTATAGCTGCAGGATTAATCTGGGTGTCCTCAGCTTGACCACAGTGATGCTGGTCACCTGGCAGCAATGCTGGCTCCAGGAGGAGGAGGAAGCACCAAGGCAAGAGGGTGGCAGAGTGAATGTCATCTTTGCCAGGGGGACTTTAGAACTTCAGGGAAAGAGGGATGAAAGATGCCTCTTGGAGATGCAGTTGTGATGCCTTTACGAGCTCCCTGGACCCTCTCAGGGCTAGGACAGCACCATGGCTTGACCCAGTGCCTTGAACCCCCAAATCAGAGTTCAGACACCCTGGTCTCTGCAGCCAGGGCTGGCCTCCTCCTTCTCCAGATTATGCCCTGGCTGCAGTGTCTTCCCCAGCCCAGAGCCCCGTGGTGCCTGTGCTGGGGCAGAATGTGCCTCTGCCTTCCCAGCGCGCAGCACTGCTGGCCCTCAGGGACTGCTTTTTGTGGAAAGAACTGGCCTGGCGGTGAGCAGGGCAGCCATGGGGACTGTTTGTACCTGGTGTATAAACAGATGCCATCAGGGACAAGAGAGCTGTTTGTTTAGTTAAGGGATTTCTTGGCTGCCCTGTGCAGACCTAAACAGGCAACAGAAAGGCATATGCCAGACCCCCACAGAGCCCATCTGTCCATCCATGCAGCCCTTCGCTGCTGCAAACCCCAAGGATTAGGGATGGGGCTCCCAGAGGTGTCCTGATGCCAGTATCCCCTGTCCTGGGGGCTGCAGGGAGTAGATGATGCCACCTCCTCTGGCACTGAGCCTGTGGCCCTTCTCACCAAGACGTGCCCTGTTCCCAGGGCTGGGATGGTGTAAGGATGCTCAGTGAGATCCTGAAGCACCTCAGTGAAGGAAGAGCCATGTCTGCCCTGGTAGGAGGCTGGGCAGGAGGTGTGTGTGGGATGAGGACTCTGCTGCCTCGCTGTGTCCCCCCACACCCATGCCCAATGGTGCCTTTCAAAGGTGTTTGGGGATGTCCCAGGTTGGAGGTTTCTTGCAGGTTCCTGCGATAAAAGACAGTTGCTCTCCCCCAGGCCTCTGCAGCCCTTTTGTGTCCACAGGCTGAGCACTCCTCAAGTCAGAGCCAGCAGTCTCATCTCCACACTAACTGCCCCCAAAAGCCTTCTCCTTCCCAGCCTGAGCTCACACAACTTGACAGTGGGGAGCCCTGAGTCTCCCCTAAGCTCCCTGAGCCTAATCAGAGCAAAGCTTTGGCCAGGAATTAGCAGATCTTGGAGAAAGAGAGGAAAACCCTGGAAAGAAGGATCTGTAACATCTCCCACGCTCAGAGAAGGCAATGGATTTCTCCAAACAAGATGAAACTGGAGCAAAATAAGATCCACAGCAAAGCTGCTGTGGCAAGTGCTGGGAATGTCTTGTTACCACATCGTTAGTGCTATTCTCATTAAAGCTTCCACCCAGGAGTGTTTTGCCATGTGTCCAGGTGCTGTGGCATGGGGCAGGTCTGTGGAAGGAAGGTACTGGAGCCAGACAGCAAGACATGGAAAGGAAGCCAGGGGAAAAGGAGCCAGATGTGCCCCTGTGCAGGAGGAAAAGGGAAGGCAACGGATGCACAGTGACTGGCTGCGGGTGTCTCTGCCACCATGGGTAGCATTATGGGATCATGTGCATCCAGCAAATTTGGGATGTGCTGAAAGGATCCCATCAAAGATCTGCAAGTTATTGCAGAAAGTGCTGGCTGGTAGGAAGACGTAAGAAGTATTCAAGCTGTTTGATTTAATGCAGAGCTGCCTTGATCGTGGCATTCCTGTCCCCACTGGGGAAGGCCCTCTGCAAGCACCCGGCTCCATCAGCAGCAGCAGCAGAATGGGAGGAATCAGCAGCAAAAACCTCCAGGCAAAAAAAGAGATCTGTTTCAAGCCAAAAGTCACTCTTACCAAACTGACACTGCCTGCATGAGACTCTTCATCCCTTGGTGGAGATTGGCAACATCTCTAAAGCCAGGTCAGAAGCTGCTCTTGGCCCTGCCCGAGGCCATGTGTGTGCCCAGGAGGGAGCGTGCCTTCGTCCCCTTCTGCCTTTGCACCCATCCCTGGGCTCTCAGTTTGTCCCATCACTCCAGCTCCACTGCAGATGCCAGCCCTGGGTGGTGACACCAGACCAAGCTCTGCTCACTGGTGACAGTGCAGAAGTCCTCACCTCTGGGCTGGGAATAAATCACATTGCTCCAGCTCTTGGAGCTTGGCAGAGGAACTGTGTGGCAGGATGATGCAGAGGAGGAAAGAGAAATGCATCCTTTCCCCTGGTCTTGAAACCCTGGCTGTCCCCGCAGCCACCAGCACACCTTCTGCTGCAGCCCAGGCCGCCAGCCAGGCTGCCTCCATCTGCAGCGGCCAGCACCAGCCCTGTACCCTCTCAATTGCCATCTTGAGTCCTGCCTGCTCGCTCCTCCGCTGCGCTGACATATTTACCTTGGATACCTAGAAACCAGGGCCGCTGCACCCCCCTCCTGTGCCATTCCCTCTGATGCGAGCACGATTATTAGGGGAATATTTTTACACAGCGTGTCAGACCTTTAAAAATAAGCCTAATGAAAACAGCCTGGTACTTGGCTGATTAATCACCAGTGTTTTGATGAACTGAAATGCCTTCCCGTTTCCTCTAAATAGACTAAAATGAGCATTGCCATTGCTTGTTAGCATTTGTAACCCTCAAACCCACACAGATGTTTCCTTAAAAGGCAAAGGAGACTGGGAACTTCTTGCCTGGAATCCAAGTGTTCGCAGCACTGCTCCCAACGCTGAGCAAGGGATGGGGCTGGGGATGGAGCAGCCAGCCGAGTCAGGGATGGGTGGGAGCAGAGCGGAGCAGAGGGGCTGCCAAGATCTGCTGCGGGTGGTGGGGATGTGAGAGTGGAGCGAGGTTCTTGCCTCCTGCCCTGAAAGTCCTACAGCTCATTTTGGGGTAGAAAATAGCTGCTTGGGTAGTATGTATTGATCTGGCTGTTTGCTCAGCACAGTCGCCCCAGCTGGTCACCCCACTGTGCCCATAAGCAGGTTTCTAACTGAAAGGGGAACATGCTGCAGAGGAGAGGAAAGGATGGGTTACCCAGGGACTCGCAAAACCTGTACCCAAGCTGGAAGGAAGGGGCACTTTGTGGCCTGGCTGCTGCTGTTAGGACAGTCCCTGGCAGATGGGATGTATGGAAATGCATTTGTAGAAGAAATGTTTTGTCTTTGAAGGGGCCAGCTTTTATCATCCTGTGGTTATTTTCAGATGTATGTCCTGGGAAGCATCCCTCATGGCCCAGATTACCAGGCTGAACATACTGCCCCACCACGCCAGCCATGTGCTTGGCTCAGCTAAAGAACAAGATGTAAGGATGGAAGCCTTGGGGGGCACATGCTGCTGAGCAGCTCTGTGTTGGCTCTGGGGAGCCGTGCCCCATCTGTGTTCAAGGAGGGTTTGCCTGAAAGGGGGAAGCCAGAAGAGTCCAGGATGGCTCCTCCGTGAGGGTCACTGCTGGGGGCACGTGGCACACTGTACCCCGGGAGGAAATGGGACTGTCAGCAAAAGATCTCAGGGCCAAACCAGCACCTGCAGTTCATGTTAAAATGGCTCCAGAAATAGTGAACTCAGCCTGCAGGCTTGACACTGACTCGGTCTCTAACGTCACCGTCACCTGCAGCTCTGGGGGCCTCTGGAAGCCAACTGTGAGATATCATCCCCCAGCCGTGAGATATCACCCCCAGCTGATATGAGAGCATCATGAGCACCAGAGGGGAAGCTTGAGCCAGGATCAGGCCCATCCCAACCATCAGCACTGCTGGAAAATCTGGGGTTACCTCCAACGTGGCTGATGGCTCCAGCTGCTGCTCGCTGTGGGTGGCAATGTGGACACAGGCTTCACACACACACAAGCAGAAGGGCAAAGTCTTCGCCTGCATGCAGCTAAGGGGACGTCTGTTCTTGAGGAATATGAGGGGAAAACATGGAACAAAGCAAGAGGCAAGTGTTGGTGCCTTCAGAAACTGCCTGCATGAGGAAATGACGCCTATTTAGCTAAGTCAGTTGAGCTGCATGTCCACTTGTAGGCACAAATCTTGTGCCTACACTCTTGCAAGCACCAAAGAGTTATCACCGCTTGTAACCAAACTGTCCTACACCGGTGCACAGCCCTCTTAAACCAAGATGCAGGTGTCTGTGGAAGGACAATTGGACTGGCTGAATTTAATTAATCCAGGAATTATTTCAGCCACATGGGGTTATTTCTGCATGTGCACTGCAGCCCACTGGAGCCCATGAGTCTTCCTGTGATTCACTGCCTCCCTCCTCTCCAGCAACTCCATCAGCAGAGCCGTTTTGGCATGCTGGCTGCCTAGCACATGGCTTTTGCCAGCAACAGACTCTCCACCTGGAGCCATGCTCCTTGCAATGCAACCAGAATCCCTCCCTGGCATAATATAGCCCTCCTGCAACTAACAGGACATTTTCCAGTTCATCTCTTGGCAGGGCATGGCTTAGGCAACAGGTACCCACTAGCAAAGCTCCATTGGCAGTTCCTGAGTGATGGAGGGGCTTTTGGAGGTGGGAGAGCAGGGAAGTGGGGAAGATCCAGCGATGAGGAGAGACCTCTGAGAGACAGAGGGACAGCTCACCAAGAACTGTTGGTCAGCTAGGGGCTCCCAGACCAGACTGGCCAGGGAAGAAAGCTGGGTTTGGTTATCTGAAGAAGAGGATTTAGGCCTAATTATGGATCCATAATTAACCATCCAATCTGGTATCACTGCCTGAAGGGTTTCAGTCTGTCCTACACATGCTACCAAATCCTACAAAGGCCTCCAGAGCCACCACGAGACTCTGAGACAGAACCCACAGCTCTAACCTTGGGCATCTGCATCATCCTTTGGAGTCACCTACCTAGTTGTGTGGGCTCTAAAGGAGCCCTGGTGTCCCCTCTGTCCTGCCCAGCTACCCCAAGTCCCAGCCAGATACTATGAGTGAGTGAGGCACCAGCACCCCACCACCCCTCAACATGACTGTGGGTGAAAGTGGCTGAGGAGGCTGGGCACAAGCCACGTGAGAGCTCCCAGGGTACAGGAATGTCCTCCAAGACTGTCCCACTGCACGGAGAAGTCTGCTGAGGTAGCCAGTGGGCAAAGGCAGGTTGTTTTGCACTTGATGTTCCTGGGTATTTGGGTACCCACTGCCGTTACACTCCAGGCATGTGAGAGGGTTGCTGGAGCCAAGCTAAACCACAACAAGCTGGCCAAGCTGCTCCTTTCCTCCATTCCTTGGCCAGTTTTGAGTAACTCAGGGACAACTCAGAGCCAAGGACATTCCTGGAAAAAATGCTGTGTCCTTGGCCAAGTCCTGAGAGCTACTAAACCTGGATTGCCAGAGACCACTGGAGAAAGTGGGATTGTGAGGCTTCTGCTGACCCTGCTTGCCCAGGACAGCTAAGTTCAGGTCTATGTGACAGACACACACTCACAAGGGGATCTGGCATTGCTCTACCTGCAGCAGTGCCAGGGCAACCCTCCTGGTCTTTAGCTAAGAGCAAACATCATGGGCCAGGGTTGTGAGATACCCTGCTCACACTCCCCTGTATGCCCCACAGAGCTCTGGCACCGACAGGCTCCCTGGTAAGACCATTCCCAGTCAGCGAACAAGTTTCTCTCTTGGCACATTTGGATTCTTTTGGCATTAAGCAAGGGTGAAAGGACCTTGGCTTCCAGCACTAGGATACATGCAGACCTAACATGACCCCCTGGCCATGCTCTATGTGCTAAACCCCAGAGCGATGTAAACAACTTCTTGCCCTGTCTCGCCTTAGATATTACTCTGTTATTTTAATGAGGAACTCAGTTATTCCCCTTCCTTTCTGCTCAGACCTTTCTGACCCCAAATATCACTGTCTCTTTGCACTTCCCAGGCCAATGTTTTTAAAAACAACCTCCATCTGAGATGCAATGCTGTTCTCCAGAGACTGGACAACTTCTGGCCCCCACTTTTGTCTTGCTTTGCCTTCATTGCTGAATTAAGGCTGATAACAAATGTTTCAAATGGGTTTCCTTTAATAGAATAGCTCTAGCCCTTCCACAGTGACATGCAGCCATTTCCCAGAAAGCCCTTAAAGCCGCTGGACACTCTGCAAATGGAAACTTTTGCTTCTCTAACAAAATCTGTTTTTAGAAGTCGGGTTTTTTTTTCTTCTATCCATTGTATTCCCTGCCCCTTCTCCTGGCATTGCCATGGCTGAACTAGATATTCCCAAGGTAAGACCTCTTCTCTAATCGCCTCCTCTTCAGCAGAGGTTGCAAATGGCAGTAAACACCAGTGATTCACACCACAGCCACCTCAAGGTTGGATTTCTGCCCGGCACATTTTCTGTGGGCGGCCCATGAAGAGCATTCCTCAGATTTTTAGGAACAGAAGAACTGCAATTCAGCCCTAGTGCATCTTAAATCCTATCTCCTGTCCTCTTGTGTCATGGGGGCTGGATGCTTGAGAAGCAGAACTCTGGCTCCCAGCCTCCTGGGACTATGTGGAAAGCATCTCCAGGCCCCTTGCTGGTGCATGTCTCCCAAGGGTCCCATTGGCCAGCCCATGGGACCATCACAGACACCCCACGGCATCACTGGTGGCCACAGGCACTCACTGTAGGAGGATGAATCAAGGTCTCTGGAGCAGGTGAGATGAGCCCCAGCCCCAGGTGCCTATCTGCCAAAATCAGAGAGCTGGTTTGCTGGTCAAAACCCTTAAATAGCTTATGAGAAACAGGAGCACTGGCTCCTTCCGTTCCTACACCACGTGGGAGCTGTAGCCCAGAACATATCACTTAATGAGATAAAGCAGGGTTTTCCAGGATTCACGATCCCTAGTTCTTAGAAACCGAAAGTCTTCCCTGAAAGGAAGCAAACTGCAGCTCCCTTTCAGCTGTGGGCAGCTCTGATGGCTGTGTGGGTGCTGGTTCCCATGCTGGGCATGTCCACCTTCTGCCATGGTCCCCCTGCCAGGACACAGGACCACTCAGAGTGCTCAGCAGCATCCAGCAGGTCTCAGTGTAAATCATGGCTGAAATATCATGTCTCAGCCCTGGGCTACCCAACTCAACGTCAACAGGCTGCATGCACCAGAACACCTCTATGACCTTGGGCTGTCACCTCTCCTGTTGCATTTCTGCAGCTCTTGTTCCTGTCTGTTTTCAACCTTGTTTGCACCATGGTCTTGGCAGAGGAAAGGACTGAGCAGGACTCATGTCACTTCATGGTATGGCTGGTCCACTGCTGATGCCACTATCCACACCACGACTTCAAAACAAGTGCCCTGATACCTCCTTCCCTGCAAAGTGAGATCCTCTTGCTCCGTCATGCTGTGATTCCCACCACTGCAAAGGGTGGGCTTGAGTGACACGACCGGTTAATCTCAGCGTCCTGCTGGGAGCTGAGTCACCGAGACCATTTTAGCATGCAAATGATGTCATAAAGCTGCAAAAGAAAGCGATATGTAAAGGATCCCAGCTCTTTTCCTCCTCTGTATGTCTATTTATCAGCTAAACACAAACAGATAATAAACCTCCTGGGCAGCTCAGCCCATATAAGCTAAACACTCCAAGCATTTCCATGGATTTATCTGCATCCCAGTTGTGGTTTATGTAAATATAGAACTCAGCTTTTAACTTTTTTTTTTTCAGACTGACTAGAAATTCAGCTTTTTTCCTGCTTGTGCCCTTAGATGGACCACATATCTCCCAGACAGAGAGCGTGCCTTTGGCGTGACCTACGAGTCGTTGGGAACACTTTGTGCTGCCACTCACCCTGCTCACAGCAAAACGAGATTTCTGCCACCATTTCCCAACAGCGCTACAAAAACACTAATCTGGCCATAAGGTTCCTTCTCACATGGTTTGTTCAGAAATGCAGTTCAAACCTGGGTGCATTGCCACCTCACTTGCTTCAGCTGTTCTCAACACTGCAGATCCTTCAGTTACCTGTCATGGGATCGTTCCTGCTTCTCTTTTCACTTTGGAGGTCTGTTTTATTGTCTGTTGCTAGCTGACAGCTCTCGCTTCTGATGCTCATCCTCCTCATTACAGGGTTGGTATGTTTTCAGAAATGAAGAATGAAACATCTGAGTGCACACAGTGGCAGTTTTCATTTCTGAACAACGAAAGGTGACAAATAAAAGGTCTCTCCTGGATGAGCTCTTCTGCAGCAGGCTGGAGGGGCCACAAAGCAGAGGCCATCTGTGGCCTCCTTTTAAGGACCAAATAGGATTGACTCAGTACCTTTGGTTTCTTTGAAAATGTGTGACTATTTTGGATATCCCTGGCTATAGTCCACAGGAGTAACATAAAGACCAGGATGCTGCCAGGTCCACTCCCACTCTGTGTGTTGCTGGAAGGACCCACACCTTTGTCCCCTGCCCACACCAGCATGAGCTGGGAGCTGCTGGAGAAGCACCAGCAGGAAGGATGGCCCAGTGTCACCCACCCCTTACACCTCTTTTGGAGGCCAAGAGCTGGGCAGAATAACAACATGTTCTGATGAGGGAAAAGCAGGCACCCAGGCTGCTAGAGACCTGCCTAGGACATGGTTAAAAGAAAGGCAAGAGCTAGGAATTGGTGAAGACTCTTGGAAGAGAGAAGGAACAGTCTTGGCATATCGACAGAACTGGCTGATAAACAGAACAGCAGAGTTTAAACACATATGTGTTTGTCACAGACTGGTAAAATGCTTAAAGAATGATACAACCACTTCTTTTCCCTTGTTTGCAATTTCCCTTGAGTCTGTCCCAGCTATTTAAAAGTGGAGCTTGTTTTTCCTTCAGATATTTTCATGAAAGGATGACAAACTTTGAGCGTTAATAAGAAATTTAAATACTAACTTGTTTTTCTGTCGTGTCGAAGAAGGGCTGTTGGTAGGGATCTTCACTTTTCCTGGTTTCTCCCTCCACATATAGCCACCAGTAACTAGATTAAATACCATGCAGCAGCAAGCACCAAGCCTACACGCATACACCCCAGTAAGTTAGAAAGGAAGGCAGGACTTTTTACAAGACCTTCCCAAGGAGCTTTGTAATCCTTACCCATGACAATAGGACCTGCTGCTCTCTGGCACCAGCATCCTTGATATGCTGCATTTGGATTAAGTAAACTCCTTCCAAGGTCACTGCTTTTTTCCTCAGCACCAAAACCTGGCCATGAGGAACGTAGTCCCACCACTCACTGTCAGCTGTATGCAACCTATAGCAAAGAGTGCTTGGGGATACAAGGATGTCCCCAAGAGCATGAGGCCAGGCAAAGCAGCCTGCAGGGATAAGGATGCATGGACCTGGAACAGGGGGGTGTCTTGCCTGAGCAGGAGTGCACATGGGGAGTGGGACATCCGAGAGGACGGAGAAAGCTGTTGGAAGACACTTGCCTGAGCCACCTCAACTTCTCCTGTGGGAAGGGTGTTCAATCTTCAGAAGCCAAAAATACAGGGACCATCTGCACTGGGCATAGCTGGCCCTGGCTGGCATCCAATGTCTCCTATTCAGAACCTCCTCCAAGAAGCTGGCCCCTAGGCTTACATGGAAAGAGAAATCCACCATGTGTACAAGCACTTTGCAAAAATAAGTGGTTTTGTGGTGCTGCAATGAATCCCCTCCATCAGTAGGATAATGCCCCTGCACGCAATTTCACTGCATTTTACCAGCCATCGATGCTTGAAGCAGCATGAAATCAGTGCAGCCCTGTTGGAAAGCAGGACTGGGTATTCTGATAGGACTGGGACATCCAAGTGTCCTCTCCTTACAGGTTAAGTTGAGGGAAGGATGCTCCATCTATCCCCAGGGAAGACAGTGGTGCTGGAGAAGGAGAGCACAAGGAGGGGCTGCCTCTGCCACCAGGTGCTCAGTGTTTTGGAACCACCTGGGCCTTGCAGTGAGACCAGGTGGGAAGCCAAGGAGAGCCAAGAACAGCAGCAGGTAGATTTTGTGGCATGCTTTGAAAAGTAAAACCTCCTGCTGTGGATATGGCAACTGATAAGGAGTGCTCATCCACCAACCACCTGGTCCCATGGCATGTGCCATTCACATGGCTAGCTCTTCTCAGCCAGATCCCTCCTGGCAAAGGTATCCCTGAGGGGTTTTAGCAGTGACTGAATGCCAATGGGAAAGATGGGAGTATCTCCAGCGTGAATATATATATATATGCATAGGTACTGCTTTTTAAAGAAGGTGTCACCAACAGTAGAGGAAGAACTGGACAAAATCAGAGTAGCTCTCACAAACCCCATCCCCTCATACAGCTCAGCTGTCAGAGAAACCCATCCTGCTGAGACACCCACACAGAGCCCCTATGCCCTGGCACAAACAGCTTTTCCTCTTCTAAAGAGAAATCCCAGGCATGATACAAAGATTTCAAGTGATAGCAAGTCAGTCATGCCACCAGGTAAATCATCCTTCGATTAATGCCACTGCTTCAAATTTACAGCACGTTTCTAACCTGATTTTCTCTCTCATTATGTCTTTGCCCACTACAGTAAAGAGCCTTGAGCTATTGGAAATCATATCTTCTTTTATCTACTTGTGAATATTAGTTTAACTTTGGTTCCCGTGATATCTGGACCTACAAGAAAGCCTTGTCGAGTGCATCCAAAGAGAGGCACTGTCCCAAGCCCCACTGTTGAACTGGGGCATACTTTCACTCACTGGCAATACAAAATGAAGATTAATTAATTAATGCATCACCAAGATGTGAATTTGCCTCACCAGTGCAGAGAAGTTAGGGCAAAGCTCATGTCTATTTTGGGCTGTTTATAAACTGCTTCCTAGTTACCCAAGTTTGCCCTTTTCATCGCTAAGAAGACGTATTATTATGTAGTTACAATATTTCTAAATATACCCAGTCCTCCCGATATTTAGAAGGGAATGGGGGTGCCTTAAGCCAGTCCAAGAACAGAGCAATGACTGCAAGAACTGTGAGATGGGCAGAACTGAACCTTTCCCTTTAGAATACTTTATTTTGCACTTTGGAGAAATTCCTGCACATCCCAGCTAACAGACAACATCCCACCAGCCACTGCACAAAGAGGGGGCAAAGGAGAGAGGGAAGAACAGGAGGGAGGAGGAAAAATAGGTGGGGAGGCAGAAGTGCAGCAGCTTGGGTTGGTGTTCTGCCAGCCCACACAGATGCTGCCCTGGCCCTGGTCCTGGCAGGCTGCAGGGAGCTGGAGCAGCCATTGCATCGTGGGGGCTGCGACCCAGTCACCTCTCAGCTTTGCATAATGAGTTTTAGCAATAATGATACAGCCCGAGGTGCCACTGCAGAGCTGGACTAGGAACTCCCTAATATCTTCTATCCTCAGTGCCTTTGTGCAAGGCAGCTACAGACCTACAACCTCTCTGTGTTCAAGGACAAGAATCTAACCTCCTGTTCTGCCCTAATGAAGAGACATCACAGACACAGGATAACATCTTCCAGATGTTCAGAGGGCCAGTCCCCCTGGAAGGACCTCCCATTCCTTCACTGCCCTCGTGCCTGTGCTTCCCTCCTGTGCTCACATCTCTGCTTCTTGCTTGCGAAGATTTTGCTCCTTGCATTTAATCAGGGCTGCCAGGTGCTGCATGGTTTTGTGATGCACAATGCTGGGAGCTGTCAAGGGAGAGGGGCAGGGATGGACATCGATGGGGTGATGCCTGCAGTTGGCTGGGGGAATGCTATCCCCTGTGGGTGTGCAGCCACAGTGCTTATATTGGCAGGCACAAATGCTTTGCTGCCTCCTGCAATGTGGAATCCATGGGTATGAGAGACGGATTTGTCATCAGAGGCCTCAATGCTCTGAGCAGCCAGGTGAGGTCTTGGGAACCACCTGGGGTGCTCTGGATGGCTCTGTGGTCTCACTCCATCCTGCAGCAAAACACAGCCCTGTGGTTTCCTCAGACAGAGGGAACAATTGGCTTCCTGGGCTGGTTGCTATGATTGCTTCTGTGGTCTGATGATATGATCCCATCCCATCCCAGTGCCCCATGGTGGAGCAAAGGCCCTGTTCCACCACTGGCATGGGCTGACCTGCCAGTGCTCCGAGTTGGCATTTTCTAGGTGCTAATCTCAGGTCCTAACAATGCCAAGGAGGAAGGCGTGGAGGATATTTTTTTCTTGGCCTCCAGGGATTGAAATAGAAGAAGAAAGTAATTCTGCCATATCCAGTTACTGCAATGCAATCTAACTGGGCCAGTTTCACTGACAAATTTGACTGGCAGCCAACTTGCTTTGTCTTCCACACCCGAAGTTACTGAAGTTCAAAGGAGAGCACAAGGACTGCTTTTCTCAGGACCTCAGTTGCTGCCCTCCCTGCCAGCCAGAGCTGTACATCCTCTCCCAGGGTACCTCTCCTCCCCATGCCATCCCTTCCACCATCCCTAGTCCTCTGCCACAGCACACAGACACACATACACACATTCAGGCACATTCCGAATAATGTAGTGTTTAACCAGACAATTTCCCAGCTCTCTTTTTCCAAAAAAATACAAATTTCCTCCCTTCTTCCTGATCATGGACACTTCCCTATCCAATTCACAGTCAACTTTTCTTCTTCCCATGGTTAAAAACAAAATAGCATCACTAGTGATGCCATACACAAAAGTCCTGTCCTCCCCTGCCTGAAAAAGCTTTTTCAGTGTCAGTTCTCAGCACTGACTGCAAGCTGGGATCACCTGCAAACCAGTGCAAACCCCTGCGGCATCACTGGGATAACTGGTCCCACATAACAGCATTTCCCTTTCCAGGCAGGTTTGTCCTGCAGCACCTGCAGTTCCCCACCATGGGGAAATTTTCCACCAGCCCTCCAGTGGGAAAATAAACCCAGCACTCTCGTGGCGAGGGGCATGGTGCTTTCTGTTCCCCAGCCCATGCCAAACGCCACATACAGAAGGTGAAGACTGAGTGCCTTGTCCTCAAAGACAGAGGAAAGCTCCCAGGTGACTGGCTTGAGGAGGAACAATTTAACTCCTTGTTCATGTCTCCAAAATAAAGCTTTGTTTATTTCTCCCTTAGCTGCAATTTTAATTTTTCTCCCTGCTTTTTCCCAGGCCCTGGTCAGGACAGGACCCTCATGTAATAAACTACATGAACATCCAGAAAGAGCTATTTGGAAGTGTTCATGGGCTAGTTAGAGCTCGATTACTCAGCTGGAAGATCTAGGGTACAGCTGGGTGACCTGGAATAGATAAGGAATCAGAGCCAGAGCAGTCTGTTAGGAGGGGTATCCACATAAGCCTCTGCTCTGCTTATGCTGATGATATTTCTCAGCCCTATCCCGTCACAGCAGATGCAAATTTGGCCTGGGACATGAAATCTGCCTGTGACCACACAGATAAATAGCTAAAGAGTCTTCTTCTTTCACTTTCTGCCTCAGCTTGCCGTGAAAAACTAGGGAAACCAAATGCTTCCCAGCCTCCCACGCATGAAGCACATACCGAATATTCTTAGTGCAGAGGTTAATAAATGTTACAGAGAAGTGGGATTGGCTCCCACTACAGCAAGGCACAAAAAGGGGAGAAGGACTGGCATGAAGCTTTCTAGCTCAAAGCAAGCTATTAAAGGATTTGCCAGGTGCAGTGAAAGAGATAAATGTACCCAAACCTAAATAAAAGAATTAATTTTAACTGAACAATAAACACAAAACAAATGGCTTGGGGCAAAATCTGTTTCTTGAGGTGATTTCCACAAAGCAACAAACTTTTTTTATTCCACAAGAACCAGAGACTGTTTAAGCTTTTGCACAAGAAGAACTGAAAGGACCAAGAGTCTGGAGGTTTTCAAAGGAAAAAAACAGAGGAAAAAGAAACACAGCCCATGGGATTGCTGTCACTGCACTGGCCCCTCCAGCCTCCTTCTGGGAGTACCATCTCTGCTCCCAGCCCTTCTAAAGGATGTTAGAGCAGAGGCAGAGAGAAAATCCTCGGCATCAGCACAGGTTTTGGCTTTGTGAATAACACCGGGATTTCATGAAATATACTGTTCCCTCCCAGAGTGCGCATACCAGCTCCCTGCCTTGCTCCTCTGGGCTCTACATGACAGCTATTCCTCCTTAGCGAGCACAGCATGCCTTTCTCAGGGTTCATGTTTTCCATCTTGTCCCCTAAAGCAGCCCAGCAGAATTCACAGGTATGCCCCTGCATTTCTGACAGAAACAGCTCAAGTGTGGGGAGATGTGACTTACGTCTATTGAGTGTTCCCTCTGAATAAGTTTCCTGGTCTCCTTTTCGCAGTGATTGAGCATTGTGTCGCAGTTTTGCGGGCCAGGTGGGGAATTTTCTGTTTGGTTTTTCTGATCTAGCTCCAGAGGGATGCTTCCATCTGGATCAACCACATCCAGCTCCTTTTCCAGCTCTTCCATCTCCTCCGGAGACAGAGTAGACAACAAACTGTCAATATCTGGATCTTCACTAACTTGTCGCCGATATTTGGCCACTTTGGACATCTTGGCTCGCTGGCGAGACACGGTTGCGGTTGTGTGTGGTACCCAAGGAAAGAGAAAAAAAAAAAAGAAGCCGAAGCTCCAACACTGCTTTCCCCAGTGGCAGCAGGTGCTGAAGTGTTAAATCTCAGCAGCTCTCAATCGCTGCAGCCCGGGATATAGTAGTTATAAAGAGGGGACACCCCTCCGTCCAAGAGTTGGCCAATAACAGGATCCAGCGGCGATTCGGGTGCTGGGAAGCCAATGGAGCCCAGTGGGAGGCGGGGAATGGGGCTATCAGAGGAGCCTGAAACCCGAGGACATTCCAGGGAACCATGCAGAGCTGCATGACCAAATTTAGTCCGGAGCATTTAGCCTTTTAAAGGCAATGGGCCAACCTAGTGAGAAAACACGCAAAAATGCACAAGCTGGCAGGCTGGGGATCTGGGGGGTGGGGAAGCAGATCCCTAGCATGTGCCCATCGGTGCCGGAGGGCTAATAAAGAGGTCAGCGTGGCTCTGAAGATACGGGGTGTCTCCTCAGTTACAGGAGGGGAGAGTTTCTGCTGTGATAGTGACAGCTCTTGTCTGAAATCAACAATAAAGCACCCACCCCAGAGAAAATTTTCATATTTATCCTGCTGCTCTCCAGGATCTGTGCAGTTAGCCAAAGCACACAGCCCTTTGGGAAAGAGGTGGTGGGTGGTTATGTTGCTGGTGCAGGCTGGTTTCTTTACAAAGGATGTGCAAAGTCCAGCGCCTTTGAAGTGGGGAGGAAGCAGGTGATGAGTGCCAGCCCAGCCTGGTGCCTGCTCCTTGCTCTGCGAAGTCTGACCCCAGCACTGTCGCTGGGTTGCTTTATCAGAGCTTCTGCTGATTCCCTGTCCTCTGCAGGGGTGTTTCTGCAGCTGCTCTTCATCACAACGCTCCCATTTCCCCTCACCAAGCCCCAGAGACATCCCTCCTTCTGCACAGACTAAATTCCTGAGTCTCTTCTGCTTCTGGTTCAGGCAGCATCCTAAGCCTGGGCTTTGGTTGGAGGCACCCACTTTCCATCAACCTAATCCATAAAGAAGCTTACTGGCACCTGCAAATTCTCCCAGGGCGACAAAGGCAGATAGGCTCTTCTCTCTGAGTTTCAAGGCAGCTTCACCCCATGTACAGCATTTTGTACCCATTTGTTATGCTGCCAACTTCATCCTTTTTTCTTCATCCTTTATCATCCACCTAATATTTACTGCCTACACTCAGGCCTCTCTCTTTGCTAGTCCAAACAAGCAGCCCTTTGATCTTCTTCAGTAAAATAAGCTCTCATAAGACTTTCCTCGTCAGCCTAATCACCTTCTCTGGCCATGTCACTGGCTCAGATGCCGTCCAGAATGCAGGCACAGGGTGCTCCAGTTGAGTATCCCAATGACTTGTGTTACAAACTAGACATTCTCCATCTTGATGGGAAATGCACATTCTTGTTGCATTCTAGGATTTCATTTATCTCCAGCATCACAGCATCCAGCTCCTGCTCATAGCCTTCCTATGATTCACCAGCAGGACTGAGATTTTTTCCAGATTGTAGAAGAAACTGTAGGTTTTAGTTTCCAAGTGCATAACCTTAAACATTGCTGTGCTGAATTTCATCCCACTTCACCCCATCACTTCTATCTTCTGCATATCATGACCCTCATCTTGGTGCTCACTTGCACCAAGGCCTAGGAGGGACATGGCCGTCTGCCTTCACTTTCTTCTCTTTCCCTCACCCCAAAACTGCCATGGCTGCAACAACACTAAAGGCAGCAGGAACCAGGCTGAATTTAGCATCTTGGTGTCCATTTGGTGCCCTCTTTGCCTGCAGAAGTCACAAGTGTTTTGCTTGTCCCACCTTACTACAGTCCTGGACCTCTCTAATGTGCTATCTTGTTGCTTTTCAGGATACACAGTTCAAAATGTTTTAACACTGTGTTGTCTGGAAGAGAAATTTGAATTAACAGAGTCTGGAGATGGAAGAAATGACCAAATGCCTGGTATTTCTCTGTGGTGTTGCTGTGCTTAGTCACTGGGAGCAAATGACAAGTGCTTGTAAGAGGTCAGTAACAAACTGGAAGCTCAGTTCCCAACTGGAAAGAGCATGAAAGCAACGTAGTGAGTAATCATAGCTATGTGTCTCCCTCTTCCAGAAAAGATCCAAGCTTTCTCTGGTGTGCCACCCCTGGCTCCAGGGACAGGGTACACAGACAGCCCCAGGGATAATCTGCAATGCTAAAACAGAGAAAGAACCTTTCTAGTGGTGAGTAAAACCTAGAACTGTCTTTCTGTCTGCCTGCCTCTCCTTCATGACTCTTTTCTGTGTTGTAAAACAGTTTTCAACAGAATAAAATCACTATCAACAACTTGATAAGGTCTCTATTTTGTTGTTCCTGAATCTTGCTTCCTGTGAGGGAAAGCACCAGACACCGAGCTCCCTAAGAAGCTGTAAATGTGACCTGGGAGGCTCCAAGTTTCTCCTAAGTATCACACATCCTTCCCTGATTTGGGAGTTCACATCTGCCGGGCTCTCCTCCACTGAGCTGCAGAGCTGGCTATGCAGAGGTAACACAAAGTCAAAGTTTTGCAGAGAAGTATTCCTTCATTAGTAGAAAAGTCAGGAGAGAAGCAGGGGAAAACTTGTTGTGGTTTATAATGGATGGTCTTACTGCGATTTATCTTGGCTGTCACATGTCTCTTTTTAAACGGGAATATTAGCATAGCTCTGACTGCACAATATTCCACAGCACTCTCAGTGCCATAAGAAAGAAAACACCAAAAGGAAATCTAGTGCTTTCATCCCAGAGTAAGAGGAGCTCTGAGTAAGTCTGCACCGGCTGCTCCTTCACAGGCCACCAGCAACTGGGACTGGGGATGTGTGCAGGGACCCTTGGGCATTGCTCCGTCCCACCACAGGCTTGACACCTGCCCTCTGAAGCTGTGTCAGTCAGGAGAGTGCGGTGCAGTATGGTGTGATATGGTGCGGTTTAGCACAGAGGAGCTCCCAGCAGCTCTGAATCTCTGCTGAGGCTCCCTCAGTCTCAGCGTTTATCAGGATCCCCATCTCCATAGCAACTGAGCACCTCGGGGGCACTAATGAATATTTCTGCACCACGTGCCTTTGAAACTCAGCAACATGATTAGCCACGTCTTAGAGATGAGGAACTCAGACAGAGTCAGATTAAGTACCTTTTCCAGGCACATGTGCAAGGTCTCTGGCAGAGCTGGGAAAGCTTTCTGTGCCCCTACCTCTTGTGCCACTACCTGGGACTGTTTGTCTTCCTTTATTTTTTCCTATTAGCTGATAAAGGACAACTGAAAATTAGATGGATTCCTGTAATCTGTTTCCTTTAGAGCCTACAGGAGGAAAGGTTAAACACAGTGATCTTTTTTTCATTTATAAGATGTTCCTTGAGAAAGAAGTGACACCTCCCAGCCTGGCTGTGACAGGTGGCTGCTCTGGAACATGCTGGTCCCCTGGCCAGTGAGAGAAATCTTCTCTCCCAAACCCAACTGCAACTTCATCCACAACTTTCCTCTGCAAAACATCTGCTCACGTGAGACCAAGGGAAGTGCAGAGAAGACATTCTATATTGGGAAAGGAGCCAGCTCCTGGCTGCAGGGAAATTCAGAAAACCCCAGAAAGCCCTCGAGCCCCTTCCAGCAGCCTGCTGGGGGTGCCACCAGTGCCCCCGGCTGATCTACTGGAGGTCCCTTTGGTGACTCTGGCCACTGCAGCTCAAGAACCACATGGGCTCAGGCAGGGAGTTTCCTAAGCACTCCCACAGCTTGAGAAAGGGATGACCAGAATGATCATTCAGCTTGGTATAATTAACCTGTCATTGTTTAGGAGAAAGGTCAAGGGCTACTGCAAGAAATTGCCACCCTAAGAAGGGTCGGACCAGTGTGGGACCAGTCACAGTAGTAACAAAGGACACAAGAGCGTAGAGGTCTGCTCCCAGGCTCGACCAGGCTACAGAGGCTGGGATGAGGCTCTCTGGGATGAGATTTTTTGCTCTTCCCATCTCCCCTCCTTGACCAAAGCAGAAGCCACAATACCACCTTCTGGTAATTTCCTTTACTGCATCACCCCCTGCTCCCATCCTGCTTTAAATAAGGACAAACACGCCATCACCACACTCAGACCATGAAGGCTTACATTTACAATGAGTCTTTTAACGCCTTCGACAACAGCAAATTATAGCGGGGGAGCATTTCAACTCTTTTCCATTGCTTCAGCCCATGATTTAATAGAGCAATTAAGTGCCTTGGCCCACAATCCGCATCGCCTATTGCAACTGAATGATTTACCGCCCTTACAAGGGAGTGCAGCGTGTAAGGTTAAATTAGGAGTGTGAAAAGAATAGGCAATTTACAACTTAGAGCACTTGCAAACATGTGGGGAAAGGCTGTGGGGGCTTTGCAGGCTGCCGTGGCACTTGCTGCCACAGAGACTAATTCTCTGGTTTTCAGCTCTGCCTTCCCAGCCTCCCTGAAGAACTGCCCTCTCACAGGCACTAGGTCTTGAGGGGGACCTCAAAGCCCAGCTCTCACTCACGGTGCCCGGCTCACAGTAGTGTCCCCAGGGACACCTCAAGGTCAGTCCAGCTGACTCAGCAGCAGCAGGAGCGAGGTGGGCCCCGCTCCCAAGTGTCTCAGCAGCTCTGGTGGGATGGATGCCCTCAGCGTGGGCATGTTGCCCTGCACCGACCCCTCTGTCACCGTCAGGTGTCCTCCTCCAGTTCAGCTGGGTTCTCCTCCGCTTGCCACAACCAGGGCATTCACAGCATTTTCTGTTGGAATGCATTTACAGACAAATTAGCTGCCTGAAGTCTCAAGGATGGGCAGAGCTGACCCCTGCCTGCCCCTCGGATTTGCTCGCGCTTTTACCACAGGCGCTACTTATCCGAGGGCTAAATAAAAGCTGCTTTTTCTTTCAGGCCTTTGTCAGAGTGCCGCGACGTGGGCCTATCCCTAACAGAGGCGTTATGTGCTTTTTTTCTGCACCGGAGTCTCTGCTTAGCCCCCCGACCCGCACTCACAGCCAGCACTCAGAGGGCCCCTCTAAGCGCCCTCTTCCCTCCCCAGGGACACACGCAGACGGCAGGAGAGGGGCCGGCTGGCTCAGCAGGCAGGGCGGGCCCCGTCCCGGGACGGCGGCCCCGCCGGCCCCCCGGCCAGTCAGCCCCTGGCGGGGCGAAGGAGTCACTGCGCATACGCAGACAGCTCAGTGCACTCCTCCCTCTCCACCGCCTGGTCCCGCCCTCCGTCCCTATTGGCCGCGGCGAGGGGGCGGTGAGCCAATCGCGGGGGGGGATGGCGGGCGAAGGCTGTGGCGCCTGCGAAGATGGAGGAGTACGCGCGTGAGCCCTGGTGAGCGGCCCGCGCGCGGCGGCCCTGGGCTCCGGCTGGGGCGGTGGCGGGGGGGCCCTCCTGTAGCGCTCTGAGCAAAACTGGTGGATAGAAGAGAAAGAGCTTTGTTTTCATACTTTCTACGACAAAAA
>JANZLQ010000055.1:6190905-6248744 GCA_026212715.1 Elanus axillaris
CCCCCAGCAACGTGGGGCAGGGGTGTTCAGCACCCTGCGAAGTGCTGTTTCTGGGAGCGGTGTAGCCTCACTGGAAGGTGACACTGTAGAACTTTGTAATTTGCATCGCAGTTGCCTTTGTTAGAAGCATGGGTCGTTGCATAGTCTTGCCTGTGCTGGGAGCGGCCGGAACGGCAGAGGTCAGGCTGTTCAGGCTGGTGTGTCACAACAGTTCGGCGACGAAGATGAAATGCTGCCCCTTCTGCAGGAGAGCTGGTGTCAGGCTGGTGCTGAGAAAAAGGCAGCTTTGTTTATTTAAAATGCAGTGGCCTCTGACTCTCATGGTTCATCGGCTGTTAGGAGAGCTGCAGGCAGCCATGGAGCTTGGAGGCGGATGATTCACCTCTAAGCAGGGGTCTTGGCTCATGGGCAGGCAGAGCTGGCCTGGCGCCCACCAGCTTTCCTTGCCTCACTGGCCCTGCCACCCTCTCCTCTTTTTATCAAGCCAAACGGTGCTGTAAGGCACCACAGCTCCCTCTGGGTTTGTATTGGAGGTGTGGGGTATCCTCAGCCTCTTCTGTCAGCTGAGCCGGTATGTTGCTGCCTTGAAGTCTTGGCCTCTGCCCTCCATATCTCTAAGCGATCTTGGTTGCTATTGGGAGTAGGGATTCGACCTTATCTTGCATGTAGCAGTGAGCACATCATTTCCCTGCTGTGAGGGCTCTCCTTAACATCAGGGAAACAATTAACAGTAACATTAACTCATAGGTAAGTGCCAAATTAATAAAGGAATAATCTCTTTTATTCTTTTCTGATTCTTTCCTCTTCTGAGGTCAAGTACTGCCAGGGACTGTGGGGTGTTTTGTGTCGGCTTTCAGATGCACACGGCAGCTATTTGGGAGTTCAAAGGAGCTGACATATGAAATGGCTGTGCTGGTATCAAAGATGTTTTCTCATTTAAAAGCTGCTTCTGCGGAGGCTTAGAGGGTGGTTTAAAAGGAAAATGAAGAACCCCAAAGGTAACAGCTAATGAGCTTGACATCTGAAGCAGGGTTAAAGATGGAAAAAAATCTAGGAAAGCTTTCTGTGATTGGGGTCTAATTAACAAAGCTTCTGTAAAGAACAGTCATGATTTGCTAAATTGGAATTCTTTGACCTTGTGGGTAAAGGAAGACCACTTTACATAATCTATTTAGATTTCTAGAAAGCCTTTTAACAAGATCATTGTTAGCAAGTTAATGAAGGGAGAGACTTGTGATGAGATGTTTTATTCATAACAGTGTAGATCAAAATCTGGACAGGAGATGTGGAGAAGAACAAAACAACAAAAAAAACCCTGAGAAGAAAGACTTAGTTGCTTTTCATCTTGGCATCTCTGACAACAGTGTGCCTGTAACCTTTTCCTGATCATTAAATGCAGGAAATAGGGGAAGGAAAATAAAATGTGGAGTGGGGCTAAATTATTTAATTTAGTCAAAGCTAGAGGGGGATTTGTAAGGAGTATGAGATGAAAGCATGTTACAGGCAGGGCAATAAAAAAGAAGGGTGATGCGTTGTGGGATAATGTACAATCCTCCCACTGTTTTCTGAATCAGTGTGGCTTTGGGACCTGGATGTTGCTGTCGCTGAGGAAGATTGGTGGTGACATTTGGGTGGGATTCTGGTGTGTTTGGAACAACCAAGTGATGCCAAGATGCAAAAGCAAAGCAAGTGAACAATGCCACATGTGCCAACAACAATTTACCTTCGGTTAGAAGGCGTGCAGAGCTGGCTGCACTCTCTCATTAAAGTGACTGTGGAGGTAGGGAGAGGTTCAGAAATAGGTTATGAAAGTGAGGAGCCTGGGAGAACATGTAGGAGGAGGGACTGCAAATTTTAGATATTTTTTTTTAATGGAAGACAAAAACCCCCACCTTGTGACAAAATATGTGGTACAGCAAGGGGTCTGGGGAAGAGTGATGATGTTTACAGCAGAAGAGCATTAGCATATTCTCTGAAGTAGAAAAGTGGCAGATTCAAAACGGATCAGTGAAGGTGTATTCTCAAGTGCAGGAGCTGGATGCTGTAGGGAATCCTCAAGAACAGGAACGTGAAATTCAGAGTGAAATTGGAAATGCACATCAATGCTCATATCTGTGGTTTGCTAATGTGAACACTGAGCACGCCATAGTTTTCAGTTTTGTGCATAGTTTTCAGTTTTGTGACCCTGCATGTTGCTGTAGTCTGTTTTTTCCTAGGTTTGGTTATTATTACTAGTGCAGGAGCTATAATCATCTGAAGCTTGGCTTCTGATGCAAGATTTTGGTATAAGATGAAAGAATGAAAATAACTTTGTTATTTTATGGTTTGAAATTACCAGCAGTGGCAACAGAGGTTAATAGCAGGTTAGTGCTCACCTGGTTTAGGAGTTCAGTTTAGTGGCAGAGAGTTACAAGGCTCTAGGGCTTGGCAGTGGTTTTGAACCCCAAATTAAAGCTCATCTCACTGGTTTTGAAAGTGTTTGCTGCGAGGAAGGTGCTCTTTCTGTTGCAAAGCTTTTGCTCGCTGGTCGGAAACATTCAATGTACTGTATTGTTGGAGGCAGGAATCTTGGCCTTCTGGACCTCTGACTAGATCTGTGTTTTGTTTGAATGAATTTCAAAGATCCTGGAGGCATCAGGAAAAATCTTTCCAGTTTAACAAAAGATGACTTTGAAGTCTCTCATTTCAATAATCAGAACTAATGAAAAGCATGAGTAATTCAGGAAAGTGTGCCAGATGTGAAATGAGTCTCATGGAATTTGCCACCTAAGTTTTCTGTAGGTCAAGACAAGAATGAGAACAGTAAATTTAAAGCTGTTTACGCTACATAAGTAGGGCAGAGCTGGAATTCTGTAGAAGTTTTCCATGATGGAAATACATTTCTCTGCCTTGTGTGAGGAGTTCAGGCAATTCTTTTGTATAATTTGATGCTTACTGCTGTAGGGAGACAGGTTGGTAGACTCTTGGCAAAGCTTGAGTATGTTTTGCTGTAATATTACTTTGTGTATGTTTTGTTGATGTCTGTGCAGCAAGCTGGATGTGAGACAATACAGCTGGCAGGCTTGATTTTCGTGCCAGTTTTGGATACTATGGTACTTGTTTTGATGTTGAATTTCCAATGTGAATGCATTCATGGCATGACTGGTGGATCCATTACAGTTGAACATGATGGAATTTAGTATTTTCATCTTTGTTTTTTTCTTTATAGTCCCTGGAGGATAGTAGATGACTGCGGAGGTGCTTTCACGATGGGAGCGATAGGAGGTGGCATTTTCCAAGCTATCAAGGGGTTCAGAAATTCCCCAGTGGTAAGTAGAGTCATTTGAGAGTCGATTCAGAGTGCAGTCCTCCTTTCTCCGTCCATCAACAGTTAATCTGGCCAGCCAAAGGTAAAGGAGAAGAAGTCCATGTGCAATGAGCAGGACTGGTTAATGGCTTGCATATCGTTAATCCAAACCAGGAGGGTACATCTGATGAATGGCTCAGAATCCACATGGGTCCTTCATCTTCTGGGTAAAAGTTCTGCTTCCCTGTTTGATCTGACGGCAGCAGTGGGATGCTGGCAGCCAGCTGCCCTCTTTTGCTGAGGGACACCTCCCTCAGGATGGGGAAGTGGAGGGTGCAGCAGAATATAACTTGTCTCAGCTGATCTGATCAGCCTTTGGTTCTGTCTGCACATAAAGCTGTGAAGCCTGGGCTGTTCTTCCTCTTCTGGCCTACCTCCTCTACCACTCTCCCCTTCTTTTAAGAAATTGAAAGACTCAAATGAAGAATCTTTTTCTCCTTCAGATTTATATTAGGGGTATTATTTTCTTAATAAGTCTCTTTTTTAATTATTAACATTTTTTATTAGTGGATTTTTTTCAGTAGTTAGGTTTTGTTTAAATGCAGACATGTACGTAAACATGAAAGTTGAAGTTTAGCTGATGCAAGTCAGTTTTCACTTTCAGGATTTCTACTGCAAAATTTTGACTTTAAACCTGTTGTAGAGACATTTGATAAAATAAGATCCAATTTCTGCTTTGCTTTAAACATTTCTCTGGCTCCATATAAAAGGGGTTTTTGTTAAGTGTATTTTGGTGTTACTATGTGGCAATTTGTTTGCCTAAAATTTCTTAATAAGCCATCAGTTTGAGGTAAGTTTTGTAAATAACTGTTTCCAAACTAGTCAGATCCTGCAGACGCTTAACTTGAAAAGGTTTATATGCTTAACTACATTCTTAATTTTGCTAAGGACTTACCGTCCACACTTCTGAGTGCTTGTATTGAAAATATAACTTGGGTGTATGTTCTTTAAATCTTCTTAATGTGTAGGAAACTATCTAGTCATAATTCTGTGGGCTTCTGGATAACCTGCTTAGTGCTAGGCTCTGGAAGGCTCAGCACTACACTTAGAAGCTGAATTGCTTGCTTCTCTTAGCTACTGAGACTGAGCTGATGAGACAAGGGCTAAATACTCTACCTGACCAGCAGGGATGACTAAATTTGGGACAACTAGTGAGTTTGCTGCTGCCAGCTGAGCACAGTGCTCCTGGTCTGTGGGCATTTGCGACAGGTTTGAGGTGGTTGCACTAGAATAGATAAAATAACAGCATGCAGTTTTCCTCTAATGCAGCACTGTGGCAGTCTTCCTCTGGGTGGATTTCCCTGTTCTCCATGGACAGAGTCTGCTCCCTGCAGTTACCTGCACCTGATGCCGCTGTTTGCTCCACTGGTATCCTGTGTGCAAACCATGTCAAGTGACCAGGCATCAGATAGGAACAAAGAAGTGATACATGTGCAAAAGAAATATGCTTATCTTGCTAAAAGTGTTCCTTTAAATGTCTCATTCAATCCCCACTAGGCCACTCAAACAAACTTTGAACTCAAATTGTTTAATGCCTGATGGCTGTAATTCATTTCTGTAGTTGACAGGTCTATTATAAGGGAGTAATAAATACTGAAGTATGTCTAAAATGCAGTTTCTGTCAGCTCCTGATCACAGCTGTTGAGGGAGCTTAGAAATATGTTGGGCCCTGTGGCAAGTTTTTGCTATATACAGTCAGATTGGCTGTAAGACTTCACTCTTATTTTAACTGTTGTTTCTCTTTTATTGTAGGGTGTAAACCACCGGCTGCGGGGAAGTTTGACAGCTATTAAAACAAGAGCTCCACAACTGGGAGGTAATTAATTTTCTATTATTGTTGCAGTCAGTTGGCTGTTGGTAGATAACCGAGTTTGGGAATATAATGTGGTATGAGTGCAGTGACACCTAAGCTGTGGGCCAGCTGTGTTGCAGCAGGGTTTGTTGGCCCAAGCAATGAGTAAATATGGTTCTGGTGCATCCAGAATTAGTTTAGGTGTGGAGGAAGCATGCTTGTGTTCATGGAGTGATAAGCCAGGGTTAATAATTTTGTCATAACTTTAACCAGCTCTGTGCAGAGCTGCCTGGGGGCCTGTGCATTGTGCCTAGGGTTTTAAAATAAACAAACCTGACACACTAAAAGAAATAATCAAGCTTGGAGAAACAATGAAGTGGATGGGTGGGTTTGGGTAGGATTTCAGACTGTTCCCCTGGGGTCAGCTAGGTAAATTTCAGTCATTTCTATGAAGTGAATTTTGTATGTAAAACTCTAAAAATCACAAAACTGCAGCTTGAGTCAAAATGACATCGTGACCTCTTAAAGGTCACACTGTGGTCACGCGCTGTGCCATTATGCCATTCTGACAGGCAAATTGAATTAATGCATTACAGAAGGAGAAAATGGGAGGGTGGTGTTGAGCAAGGAAACATCAGCTGTGGTAGAACTACTTAAAGAAATCGGAGCCACAGGCTGAAAAGGCTTTAGGGCTGCAGCCTGTGGTGGCTGTGTAGAGAGGAATCCCACCTCCTGGTTTTAATTAAGTTGGTTTAGGTGTTAAGACACCTCAAATTAAGGAGGGCTGAACTTACTCTAAATAGTAGTTTTCCCAAAATAAGTCTGGACATCAGTATTTATTTTCATTTATAATACATATTATTGTTAAAAAACTTCAGAATTTGCATTCTGAAAACTGTCACAGTCTCTTTGCATCTGCCATACAACACTGACCAGCACCGATCTTCTGAGATGCTAGAAGCAGGATTAGGATAAGGTGCGAAATTATTCTACATCATTCTCTGTGAGGAAATATGTTTAATAAGTGAAAAATCTGAAAGTTCCCTGAGCTAATCTAGCTTTATTAGGATGGAAGTTCCATTATAATCACTGTTTGATAAGCTTCCTGTCATGAAATATAAATTAGTGAGATTAGTATATATAGAATGTATGTATATGTATGTGCATGTGTAATATGTGTGTCACCTGGCAAGTTGAGAATTTTTCTCAGTATTTATTGTAAGCTATGTTTGGTTCTTTGTGGGTTTGAGTATACTTCCATGTCTGAAAGCAAGCATACTCATACTAGACCATCTCACGATTATATGGATGCAGTGTGGCTGGCTTGTCTGCTTTCTTTAAATTGTTTTTTGTTTATTTTTTAACAGGTAGCTTTGCTGTCTGGGGCGGTCTCTTCTCCATGATTGACTGCAGTATGGTCAGAATGAGAGGGAAAGAAGATCCCTGGAATTCAATCACAAGCGGAGCCCTGACTGGAGCCATATTAGCTGCAAGAAGTAAGAAACTGAGGAAAATTGAATTAAAAACCTTCTGTATTCTAAATGTACAGTTCTCATTGTTACAGTGAAGCAACAGTCTGCAATACCTAAACTGGAATTTAATTTCTCAGAGAAATTGAAAGATAATCTGAAACTTTTGTCCTGTGCTTATGAAAGTAATAATTATGTTCTCAGACATTACTGGTGTTCCTTTGTTTCCTTGAGGAAGGATGGGGGAGTTGCCCAATAATTATGCTTTTATTGGTGATGCTAATGAGGCTTAATGGATGCAAAATTACTGCTTCTGAGTCTGCTTATAGGAGAGATTGTAACTAAAGAAAGAGAGCTATAATATGCAAAGTAATGCATCAAAGAAGTAAAAAGTGGTGTTTTTTGCTTTTTACTTTTAGATGGACCTGTTGCCATGGTTGGATCTGCTGCGATGGGAGGAATTCTCCTAGCTTTAATTGAAGGAGCTGGTATTCTGTTAACAAGATTTGCCTCCACACAGTTTTCAAATGGTAAGGAGCCATCAGACTATGGTATCGCAAGGCTTTTATAGTGCAGTCTTTACTAATGTACCTCTTCCAGTCATAGGTCTTATCACAGAGTAAGTCTACTGTGCCAGTTGCCAGCTTCTAAGGCTGCAGAAAGTCAGGGAGGAGCTGCACGTTGCTGCTGACAGAAGAGCATCATCAGCTCCTTCCCACTGGGCAACTGGAGACTGCATGGCTGAAAGCAGGGACCCTGGTGTCCCTGTCTTCTGCCTGGTCCCCTGATGCAGCCACACAACCTGTCAGGTGGTGGCAGCAGTATTTGAGTCAGTGGTGGGTGACACAACTGGTTTGGGGGAATAGCAGGCAGCAAGTTTTGGGCAAGAGGGGTGATGCCGACAGGCTAGCTATGGTCTGTGTGCAAATGTGTGGGTAACCCTGGTTTAAGAGAGATGATAAAGATCAGCAGATGGACACAGATCAAAGATTTCCAAGAGGGGTGGTGGTGTTATTTTTCTAAACTGCTGCCAAAACTACATCCCTTTGGTTTTTTTCTAAGTAAAACACAAGCTGAGGTGTCAGTTAGCCAACTTGGTAACCACTTGTGTAAATACCTGTCTGTGCAAAATAGTTAATATCTCTATCGCCCCACCTTATTTTGGGAGGAATACAGACCAGAACATGAATGTTGAAAGGATTAGTAGCAAGCCACTAATTCCTGTGAGGCTTCTCTCAGGTTTGTTCATGGATGTTCTTTGTTCGGTCTAAATTATAACAATTTCTGTTCTTAATCCAAAGACATTTTAAAATTAATGTGCTTTAGAGAAAGGGTATCATCTGTCTCTTACAATTTATTCTCTCTAAAATTGGCATACAGTAAATGTATTGCTTCCCTCCAGCAGAACATCAGTAAGAGGAATCAGGAAGCTGACTCCACAATGACTTGTTCCATTTCACTGGCTTGCTTTGTTGTCGGGCAAGTTACCATGGGCAAACCTTTACAGAGTGGCTAAGTTCAACTGAAGGGCAATAAGGCATAGATTTCCAGCTCCTTTAGGTGACTGAAAATGTTTCCCTCTCACTGCTTTGATTCATTTCCCTGTTAGTAAGAGAGGTAAAAAATACGGTCTTTATTGGGCTGAGGCTCTTGTCAATGCGTAAAGCTCTTGAACTTTTTTGAATGAAAAAAAAAATCAAATGTAAAGTCTTGGTTTTGGCTTAATTTTTAAGACAGATTTATACAAACAAAACTGCTGTGAATGTGTTTTGTGCTGTTAGTAGCAAGAATCTCTTGTCTTTTAGTATTTATTATTTGCCTTTTTTCTCTTGTCTTGTTCATAGGCCCTCAGTTTTCAGATGACCCCTCCCAGTTGCAGCCCTCTCCGTTTGGCGACTACAGACAATACCAGTGATTATCCTCATTCTCCTAGTTCACGTTGTACCTGAGCTGTAATCTAAAATGCTGGAGGACCAAGATGCGGTATGTCTTTACACCAGTGGTAGTCTCTTACACAAACCATGCCAAGAGGACCTTCAGCACTTTTCAATGTAAAGCTGCACAGGAGAACTTTTAGAAGATGACAAATCTATTTATTCATGATAGATTCCATTGCTGTAATGTTAATACATGTCTGATAGAAAACATGGAGATTTAAGACAAGGACCAAATGGAGTCTTGTCATCCTTTGGACATGGACTGAAGTGAAAGTCTTTGGAGTCTTCCCTGGGATGTGGCATTGACCATCCACAGTGAACACAGCTGTAATTTAGCCTCTTACCCATCGGACTTAGGTTGCTACACATATTTCAGCTTAAGGAACAGAGTTCATCTCCACACAGTTTTCCACTCCTAAAGTGAATATTACTGGGAGAATGTGCAAGCCAATGAAAATTAATTCCAGCAAAATATGTATTTCACTGCTCTTCTTTGTTTTCTATGCTACCACCTAAGTGCAGCTTAAGTTCTTCAGCTAAAGCAGAATCTGCCTTTTGTGGGTCTGCAGGCTGCAGCATACCTCCACCTTCCCCTAAACCCACAAGGCTTTGAGCCCCTTTTAGGGAGAGGTGCAGCAAACTAATTCTTCACTTCTGCCGCTGCTTGCTGTGGCTTTTGCAGCAGGGGAACAACACAGACAGCTTCCCCTCCTAGCACAGTGCAGCGAGACATGCGTAGGAGTCCCCAGAAGAAAACGTGTAGGCCTGCAGGGCTGGAGGGTGAAGCATTGCACCTGCATACCTGCTGCCAGTACAGCCTCTTGCCTTTTCACCTCAGATTCCATCCTAAACACTCTTTGAAACATCTGCTCCATGTTTTTGTTCTTAAACTTCAGTTGTGAAGGCATGTTCCCTCTTGCTAGCAGTTAAAAAAATCATATCCAGTGAGGTTTTCTGTTGTTAGTTAATACTATTTCTTGCTGGCAGTTCCTGATAGAACATCCATATTCAAAAAGACTTGAGTAATATGTGAGCTGCTTCATGGCTTTTCTTCTGCTTGGGAAGGAGCTCGATCTCTGCACTTAGTCAGGAAACTAAGTCAGACCCATGTAGGAGGAGGAGAGGATGAAAATAATACAGAAATGGTCACAGTAATGGTTGACAAATGGGTGAACTAGGATTGTACAAAACATGCATACACGTGCAGGATCCTGACTATCTCCTATGTCCTATCATTCCATAAAAGTGACATTTTCCTGTTTCCACACCCTGGCCTGTCCTAGAACAGCTCCAGGACTGCTAGGGCTTGTGTCTCTGGTACCTTACTGTTTCATAGGGTTGCTGCTGGTGTCATTTTCAAAAACCCTAAGCACAAAAGCACTGTCTGTATGTGCATGAAGGCCTGTCTTGCTTTGCTGCTTACCTGGTTCCTTGGGTGAATTTGAAAGATAATTTTCTGGGTTTGTGGCACTCAGTCAGTGCTGCGCTCTTCTGTTCTTGGTTGAGACCCCAGCTGCAGAGTGGGTGAGTCTCTTGTCTTTGAGAGAGAATTGTGCTCAGCTGTCATCAGCTGTGGAGCCTCCCCTGTGTATCCAAATCTGTGTGTTATTTGCTAGATGTTTTCCCATAGTCTTTATAGAGGATCAGAGCGCTCAGCTGTTGTTCAAATCTACGTGCAGCTCGACAGTTTCATTCTCCGTCCTGGCTCTCACACCACTGAGTTGTCCTTAGGGGCTTGCTGGGAGGGGAGAGGACTCAGCTGAGTCATCTGCCCCTATTTAAGCAGCAGCATGGAGCACTTGGGTGACCTTTCCCACTCTTGCTTTGTCTGGGGTGCAGACTCTGGCTGGGGTGGGACAGGGGGGTGTGCAGGACCTGTTGTAGGTTGATCTGCAGCAGGGGAACTGCTGCTCCACACCCTGGGGGCTCCATCCAGGCCCTGCCTTCATTGTCCCCAAAGCTGGGCCACATCCAAACAGCTCAAAAAAGGACCACCACACAACCCTTCCCCACAGCAGTGACCTGCCAGGGATAGCTGGGACATGTGCCACTGGTGACTGGCTGTGGTGGCCCTGCCAGGCCCTCCTTCCTCACTCCTCTGTAAGGGAACAGCCTTTGGCTGCCTGAGCCAAGCTTTACTCAGGTCAGCTCTTCCCCTTTAATTGCCCTTGGCTGTCTGTGCTGGACAATTACTCTTGCATACTTTGAGAAGCCTCTGATTTAGGGTGTCTGTCATCCTTCACTCCCCCCACACCAGCCAGGCTGCAGCATCTTTTCCAACCAGCTGAGAGCCCTTTGCTGTGCCAATCCCAGGAGGGAAGTCAGCAGGCCCCACTGCCCAGCAGCATAGTGCCCAGACAGGGAAGGGTTTCCTCCTCTGTCATCACCACAACAGCTAAGAGTTTCCTGTGTTTTATTTCAGCTGTTGGGGCTGTCCAGACTTGCTGCCCCAGCAGGAGGGATCCCACTGCCCCTCACAGCTGCTCCTGCTGCTCAGCCTTTGAGGGGACACACTCCTGGGGGGGGTGCTCAGACCCCTCTCCTCCCTTAGCAGCTTCTTCTCTACACCCACCCCAAAAAAATGAGACAGACACCACCAGCACGACACTGAACTATTGACCTTTTTATTTCAGTCGGCTACAGCAGCTCTACATTCCCCTAAAACACTGTCCTTCCTTTACTACCACAGACAGCGAGGGAGCTGAGTACACTGCGGTGGCAGCAAGTCTTTTTAAAGCTTAGTATTAAATATTAAATATTCTCTCATTTATGTTTAC
Organism: Elanus axillaris; assembly: GCA_026212715.1. NCBI lineage: Eukaryota > Metazoa > Chordata > Aves > Accipitriformes > Accipitridae > Elanus > Elanus axillaris. The sequence goes on from JANZLQ010000055.1 coordinate 6,202,227, forward strand.
ATTACTTTGTCAAGGAAAACAAACAAACAAACAAACAAAAAAGACAATTAAAACTTACTTAAATTACATGAATCTGTGCCTGTGCCCTGGGCAGCAGCACTGGGGGCCGTAGAGCTTCCCCCAGCAAGGCGGCTCTGCTGCGAGGGATATGCAAAAATCTCTGGCCCTCAGCCTGGTAGTGCGTGACTCTGCTCGCTCCGGCGGTGAGCTCAGGAAGGGGGTGCTCGGCTGTGCTGGGAGTGGGGTACCTGCACCCTTGCTTTCAGAAATCAGCATGCCTAGGAAGGTTGGAGGACCCCGGTGCAGGTAAAACACTGGAGGATGCGAGGCCACAGCACCTCCCCTCAGCCCCAGTGATGGGCACAGGGAAGGGGGGTGAGGATTTGGTCGACAACTTTGCTAAAGAATTTTTGTTGGTTTTTTTTTTCTTAAAAAAAAAAACAAACAAGAAACAAAACCAACAACCCCAAACCATTTTGAGTCTTCCTTTGATTTTAGCAAAGACAGAGTTTAAAAAGCACTTAGGAAGCTTGTACTAAAATCAGGTGCTCTCAGAGGAGAGAGTCATCTGTGCACCCCCCTTCGAGTCCGTAGCGAAACTCCTGCAGGTTTGACACGCCATAGAAGTGGACGAAGGCAGCAGCCACCACGAGCACGTGAAAGATCTGATGTGACTGAAACTGCAGGGAAGCCAAAAAGCCCTTTAGACCAGATCAAAGGGACAAAAGCAACACCAGGAACACCTCCTTGCTGCTTCTGCACTGGCCCAGGACTGTCCTCTGAGCTCTGCTCTTTCCCCCTCATTGCTCCCAGGCAGCATTTTCCACCCTGTACTTTAGCCTGCCCTGCCTGCTTGCAGCAGCTGCTCAAGGTCCCCAGCCACCTTCTCATCTCAGAGCTCACTGCCCCCAATCACACCCTCCCTGACTCCACAGCTGCCCCCCAGCAGCACCCTGCCCACCACCTCATCCCACACTCACCCAGATGTCAAACTTGCCCGGGAAGAAGCGCTCAGGTATGCGGGCAGCGTACAGCCCTGCGCCCGTGATGTACATCACGGCCATGAGGAAGAACCAGCCCATCTGGCCGACAGTGGTGGCTTTTACGAACCCTTCGGCAATGGTGAAGTGCATGGTGGGCACCACACCGCTCAGCCCCAGCCCCAGAAAGACACCTGCGGTGGAAAGGAGAGATCAGAAAATGGGAGGGCAGTGTGGACAGGGTGCTGCTGCTCCCCACCAGCTCCCCTTTCACCCTTGTACTGCACAAATGGAAGCTCCTTGAGGCACCAGCAGCTTTTCTCACTCGGTTCTGGATTATCCAACCCCCACAGCATCTATCCTTCACAACACGAGGGATCTACAGCTCTACATCCCTGTCAAAACCACTGCTGATCCCCAGTGTTCACTGGGCAGAGCTCACCATGCAGACATGCGTTCTCTACAGCTACAGGGCTGCGGCAGCTCCAGCTCCTGGCTATGGGAACAGCCCTTTCGGAAGGTGCCAGCCCTTTGGATCGTGCCAAAGCCTCATGAGCATGAGGAACGCAGCTACCCGAGCCATCCCTTCAAAAAGAGGTTTTGCCAGAGCCATTTGTTCAGTGAAACTGCTTGAAGCTCAATGGGAAGGTGCTAATTAGCAGGGCTGAAATTTTCAGCTCTGGCATCTAATTAGTTTGGCAGAAAGCAAATGGCACCATAGTGAGACACCAGCCCAGAGAGGCTGCAGCTTGTACTCACAGCAGGATCTTGCTTCACAGCCGGGGAGGACAGCAGCCCTCTCCAGGAGCCGGCAGCTGGGACCTCTGCCAGCACACCAACACCAGTGTTGCCATGGGGGAGTGGTGGGGCTGACAGTCCCACCCTGTCCCCTGCCCAGTTCTGAGAGGATCTCATGAGTCATGTGCCAGTGGTGCTGCCCAGCCTCCAGCTCAGCATCATCTCTCATAGGGTAGCTAGAACGATGCTACAAGAGACATTTTGCTGCAGGAGCCCCCCTGGGAAGTAAGGGTGGGCAGAGGCGCTTCTCCACACTCAGCGGTGCTCAGCGAGACTGATTTAATCTGCAGAGGCTGCAGCGGGGCAACATGGGGTATGCACATGGAGCGGGCTGGAGGCAGCCTTGCCCTGTACTCTCCAGGAAAGCAGGTACATGCCAGCATGTAACTGGCAGGGGACAGATGAGGGAATCTCTTCCTCCTGTGCCCGAGCTGTAGGTTCACACTGCCAAACCGCTTCCTGGAGAAAGTGGCTTCGCACAGCACAGCCCCAGGCCACCCAGCCACCACTTAGAGGGCTATTTTTAAACACTGGCTGTCGGCTCCAAACCTCAGGCTTGCTGAGTGCCAGGCGAAGCTCAGGTCCTGCTCAGCACAGGATCTAAATCCCCAACACAGTGAGATGAGGAAGACCTCTTCCTGCAGGGCAGCGTGGTGCTCTGGGGGGATGAATTCTGCAGATGCTGAAAGCTCCCAAATGGGAAGAGCCATCCCACCATGGGATCTTCCCAAAGTCCATCCCTGAAGCCCTCCCAAGCTCCGTCCCAGGGCTGGGGACTCAGGGTGAGAAGGCAGAACTCCTACCTGCTCTTGTCTGCCTGTGCTTGGGGGTGGCAAACCGGTCCCACTGAGCAACGATGATGGCAGAGATGCCCAAGACACAAACGATGGAGAGGTAGATGAGTCTTGGCTGCGGAGAGCAGTAGAACGAGTAATAGAGCCATGGGACAAAGCTCCCCATGATCAGCAGTGCAATTCCTGAATAATCCAACCTGCAGTCAAGGTGCAATGACAAAGAGTAACAGGTGAGCCCCCAAATCCACCCCCCTCCTTGCATCCTTTTGGTAACAGTGTGTCAGTACCCTCCAGCCTGTCTGCACCTGAATGGAGTCACCACAGCCAAACAGGCAGCCACAGCCTGTGGGTGAAGCCGCGTGTCCAGAGAGAGGAGGGCTGCGCTTGGGTCTCATCAGTGCAATGTGGCACAGGAGAAAGGGCCTGGGCATGTACGCAGGATGCCAGCAGAAGTGCAGAGGATGAACAGGAGCTGGCTGGAGATGAGAAGGGCCGTGCACTTGAACCACCATGACAGGATGCGGTGGGCACAAGTCCTTGCACATACGGATTTGACTATTATCCTCCACTGCAAAGTGCTTTCGATCTATCGATCCAGGAACCATTTCACCACAGAAACACAGCCACTTGCATTACTCCCACCAGCGTGGCGGCCGTGGCAAGTGCCTTCTCCGGTATGCAAGGACATTTCTGCTGAGGGTGCAGCAGCACAGTTTTTTCTGCAGACATGATCCCGCAGGATCTCTGGGGTTTGTACAAAGGAGATTGGTAGGATTTCCCAGCAAGCAGCACCCAAGTAAGTGCCTTTGATGGACTTGCATGAGCAAGATCTTATTTGAAAGCCTTGCCGCTGCTCTGTCTGTGCCATGAAGGCTGATATGAGCTTAACTCTAAGAGCAGCCTGCACACCAACCTCAGGGAGAGGCACTGGCCACTGCCCAGCCTTTCCACCTTGCCAGGAATCCTGCTTGTTTTCTTTCAATTTGGTTTCAGTCCAAACTGGATCCAAATCAGAGTGTTTGAAAGCATCCAGTAAGCTGGAAACTGCCAAACTGCAGTGTCCCACGGCTGCCCAGTGAGACCGAGACCCCTCCTCCCTTCACTGTTATGAGGGGCACAAAAGCTGCTGGTTCCCAGGGTCCCTGTCTTTATCATCCACCTGAAGGCATTTGAGCAGGCAGATTTAAGATGCCTGGGCACAGGGCAGAGCCCTCCAGGACCCAGCTGTGGTTCCCCCTCAGCTCCACATTGGATTTGGTGAATGCTGCCTTCCCCCAGGGATAAAACATTTTGGAATGTGGCACTTTCCAAGAGGAAGTGCTGTGAGAGCTCAAAACCTCCTATGAGACCACACAACCCTGCTCATGCTGACTCACTTTGAAAAAGTCCGTGAGACCTTCTCTGAGTGACAGTAGACAGTGTGGAAAAGCCAGGAGAAGCTGAGGCACAGCACTGCTCCCAGGAAGAACATGCCGAATACCACCTTCTCCTGCAGAGGAGCCATGAAATACATGTTGGGCCGCAGCATGGTCAGAATCCCCAGGCAGAGGAACAAAACAAAACCTGCAAGGAACACACCAAACAGGCAGTCAGGCAGAAGGAAAGTGAATGAATGCAGCACAGAGCCAGGAGTAACACAGCCCTGACTGTGCTCTGCAAGGCAGGCCCTGGATGTATCCTGCTTGCAGCGCACCCGGAGGTGCTCAGTTGCACCTGGGGCTGGCTGTTGTTACCACAAATAAGCAGAGCTGGGGACAAGGGAATGGTCAGGCACAGGGTGAAGAGCTGCTGACCATCCCTGGGTTTCAGAGGAAAGCGCTCTGAGACTTTCCTGTTTTGGCCAGGACACGTTTCTCCGTCCCACTCTTGCAAAGCGTTGGCAAAGCCACAAACAGTTACTGAGCCCAGCGCTGGGGCCTCACTGTGGTCTGATCTCCCTTCACCCAAGATGCTCCAGGAGCTCTCGGGTATCTTGTGACAAAGCTGCCTGCATGCACAGGACCAGGCAGGGGTAGGCAATCCTCACAGGGAGGTCCTGGGCACAGAGAGGACCCCAGCACCAAGCAACTCCTGGCTGTAAAAGGCCACCCTGTGCATGGGGGCCAAGCCCAACTTCAGTCTGAGGGCTACCAACCCCCCCCAGTCACCTAGCAAGTGTGTCCAGATGTTGCCTGTCTCGGTGTGTATTCGGAAGATGCTCTTGAAGCAGGCTCGGAAGGACGGCATGGGAGGCCTGTGTCCATGCAGGAGGTAATCATTGTCCTTCAGCCAGTCAGGCAGCACATCGTAAGGGATCACGCGCCAGCGGCCTTCCCACACCTGCAAGAGACCAAGCTGTGCTGGTGGCCCCGCCAGCTCTAAGGCTCAAGTTTGCTCACCCTGGGGAGCCTAAAATCGCACTCAGAATAAGCCCAGCCAGGGCTGAAAAGGCACCATAAAGCTCCTTGGGGAGAAGAAGTTCAGCTTTGGCAACATCAGCACACTGTAGGACCCCTCAAACCCAGCATATTCTGCAGAGTGCTCCCTGCATGTCCCCCCAGTGAGTCAGAGGGGATTCGCACCCTCAGGTTTAACCCTTCCACACCCAAAGCAGCTGTTCTCTGCAGTGGGGAGCTTCCATTTTGGTCAGGGAAGAGAGAGCTTCTCGCTGGCAACAGAACCATGCTGGCCCTCAGCAAATGCCACTGCTTACCAAACTGCAGTGACCATGAGTGCGGGCACTGGGTGAAACCAGCAATGGTGCTTGGTGCTTCCGGTCCCCATTAGAGGACTGCAGAGACACTGGGGCTGCTCCCCAGGTCGCTGCTTGTCCAGCACTGGGCACAACCACCACGCCCCACCAGCACTTCTGATCCGCTGCCATACCCTTCCCACTCCGCTCCTGGGAGACGCTGCTGGGAGTACAGCCAGAGCAGATTGCCAGCAGAGCCGCACAGAGCCCTGGGAGCTTCACCCAGAAAAGAGCAAGGCACCCCAGCCCCTGCCCACCACCCCAAACCCCAGACTTCGGGCATCTGGGCTTCACTTATTCTCCAAAATCAGGATTGGGGGATCGCCACATGCTCTTGTACCTTATACACAAACTCTTCCATCTTCTCCATGGCATGATGAGCCTGCAGAGGCAGAGTCAGCACGCGGACCACCTCCTCCTCTTCCTCACGGGCTGCTGGGCATGGTGGGTCTTCAGCCTAGAGGGAGAAATGCCGGGAGGAAATCATCCCTTCCCACAGGAGGAACAGCATGCAGAGAGTGGCAAGTCCCTTCCAAGAGCACCTGGGGCATCATGCCTTCCCAAGGGGACAGGCAGCAGCCGCCGGTCACCACCACTTATGCAACACACTACTGTCTTAACCATCTCAGGCAGGCTAATCCCAGATTTATTCTTGTTGAATGGTGGGATTACCGTGGGGGGTTTTCAACCCTACAACCAAGTCCGGAACATCCACTTGGTCCAGCCAGGAAACCCAGCCCTCCACCCCTGCTGGCAGCCCAACACAGCATGGAGGTAGTGCTGCCCCAGCAACCCTCCCAGGCTGGGAACACTCTGACTGTCCCGGCTCAACTCCTTCTCTTCTCCTTTTCCATTAGCAAGTTTGGGAAGGTGGTTTCCAGCCCCAAGGGCCATGGAACAGCTAGATGACCAAGAACACCCCATTCCCTCCAAGCAGCAGCGCTGGCACACAGACACAGCGCATCTCAGCTGATGTCTCTGCACAAGGGCTACCACAGAGCCGTGGCTGCACGACAGGAGAAGTTTCTGGGCCAGCTCAGGGCACAGACCAGTCAGACTGTCAGCGTTCAGGTAACAAAATATCTCACAGCCCCTCTGTGCTGACACAAAGTGACGACTAGACTCGGGGACTCTGCAAAACACACCCAGCCAGCCTGCATCCTTCAAGCCACTAATGGGATAACGGGCAAATTCCTAGGTTAATCCACAAGGACGGAGCAGAGAGGCTGAGCACAGAGGAGCAGAGCCAGCCGCGGCACCCACCCCAGCCAGGGGCCCGCTCGCGGGGAGGGGGGTGGGTGAAGGTCTTACACTGGCCGAGCCGGCGGCTCCTTGGTCCCCCTTCTCCTCCAGGAGCGGCCCCAGCTCGGCCAGCTCCAGGTGGGCCCTCTCCCGGCTGGCGGCGGCCAGCCCGTTGCCCTGCCCGGCGGCGGAGGCTTTGCGGGACGCCATGGGGGCGACGGGGTCGTTCCTGGTGGCCGAGGGCAGACGGTGCAGGTCCCTCCGCGTCCTTGTGCCGCCGCGCTGGGGAGGGAGGGAGGGAGGGAGGGAGAAGAGAGTCACCAGGAACCGACGGCCGCCCTAGGCCGGACCCTCCCCGGGGACTGGCACCGGCGGACCCGGCCACCCGCCCCGGGGGCACCGGCGGGGCTGGGGCTGAGGCCGCCACCCGCCGAGGGAGGGGGGCAGGAGCCAGCGCTCAGACACCCCCTCCCCATCCAAGCCCGCACTCACCGGCCGCTACATCCCGCGCTGGGCGGCGGCGGCGGCACCGGAAACGACGCTGAGGGAACGGGCCGCTTCCGGTCGCGAAACCCCGCCCCGCGCGGCGGCGGCGACGACACCCCCGGGACGGAATGGAGGGCGCCGCGCGAGCCTCGCTTTCTGATTGGTCGCAAGCGCTGTCTGTCTCTCTTCCTTCCCACCCATGCCCCGCGCCCCGCTGGCTGCCGGACGCTGCGATTGGGCGATGTGCCCACCTGACGTGCCGGCGGGAGGCGCTCTAGACCGGCCGCGCATCTCTCTGGCCGGGCGCTCGGCTGCCCCCTAGGGACGGGGCGCCGCGCAGCGCCGGGAGTGCCAGCTCCGTGATGGCGGCGGGTGGGCCCGGTCGGACGGGGCAGAGCCGGGCAGCTCCGCACCCCGCGGCCGTAGCGGGGAGGGGGGGCGACCCCCGCGGAGATAGGGCCGGGCCTGCGCCGCCCTTACGCCTGTGGTTATAGTGACGCTCTGCGGCCCCATGACCAGGGCAGCGCGGCCCTGAGGGGCGCCCAGGCCGGAGAGGACGGACCCAGTCGTCCGTCCGTCCCCGTCCCTCTGTCCCCAGTGGCCCTCAGCCACCTCAGCACCACCCTGCCCGCACGTACGCAGGTCCCCATGGAAGGCCGTCGAGGGCTTCCCCAGCTGCTGACAGCCCCGGAGAGCAAATGTCTGCAGCAATAATTGATGGCCGAGGTCGCCCTCGGCCTGTCGGGTCCGGCTCGTCTTTCCCTTGCCTGGAGGTTTAATTACCTCCGCGAACAACAGCCGGGGCCGGAGACTCCCCTCTGCCCTCCGCCACTGCCCAGCACAATGGTGGATCCTGTTCCCCATCAATCATTCATGCCCCTGCCGCTGGAAGGGATTTCTCGGGGGCTGCTCAACAGAGAAGGGGGTGGGGGGGATCTTCCAACCTTCCCAGCATTAAATAGGTGCTGCCGGTGCTGGGGCACGTTGGAGGCTCCTGGGTCACCTGCAGGGTGAGCAGTGGTGGGGTTTGGGGGTTTTTGGGGGTGCAGTGGGAGATGGGAGATGGATTTTGGGGGTTGCTTGCTGGATGGGGGCAGCCCCGTGTCCCACCAGAGCCAGGGTGTCCGGGACAGGGGCTGGCTGTGGCCAGGGTTCTGCTCTCCCCTTTGCAGGGACGAACGCTGCTCTGTCCCCCGCTCTGTCGTCCCCATGGGTGTCTTGAGCTGCATGAAGTACCTGATGTTTATCTTCAACGTGCTGGTGTTTGTGAGTCCGCCTGGGCCCAGCAGGCTGGAGGGGTGGAGGGGTCCCATCCCCGGGGCGTGATGTCTCTGGCTGGCTCAGGGGGTGGGTGACACCAGTCCAAGGGAGGGGACCCCAGCAGAGCTTAGAGCATCCCCAGTCCCTGTGGGGTGGCTGGGGATGGTCCCTGCACCCCATAACTGCGACGTGTCCCACAGGCTGGGGGGACGTGCCTGGCGGGCATGGGGGTCTGGGTGGCCGTGGACCCGGCTGGTTTCCAGGACATCGTGGCTGCCAAGCCTGTGCTGACTGTGGGTGCGTACCTGCTGCTGGCAGTGGGCATCGCCCTCTCGCTGCTGGGCTTCCTGGGGTGCTGCGGGGCCCTGCGCCGGAGCCGGCCACTGCTGCTGGTGGTGAGTAGAGGGAGATGGGTGGGAAGGCAGCTGTGGGATGCGGGAAGCCAGGCGGGCAGGGGGTTATGGGGTGCAGGAGCTTGTGGAATGCGAGGAGCCAGGGGATGGAGGGTGCTGGGGGATGCAGGGTATCCCTGAGGAGCCAGAAGCCCAGTGTTTCCCATCCTGGCCCTGTAAGGTCTCAACAGCCCCCCCCCCCCAACCTAGTCCCCACCTTGTAACTCTTTCAATTTAGAGCCCAGAGGATTTTATAAAGCCACTGAGTGGGGTCACTTCTCTCTGAAGCTGCTGGCTTGTCCCAAATAGCATTTCTGAGCTTCCCCCCCAATGGCGAAGGCTAGAACACTGACACCCCAATTTCTTTGGCATCCCCAGACCCTGGCAGCTGGTGCTTGTTTTTATCGCCCCCACCTTGCAGCCACGTTGCTTGGAGAGGTGGCATCAGTCCCCAGGAGCTGCACACTCATCTGCTGTGTCCCCCAGTCTCAGGGGCACAGGGCAAGGGCAGGGCTGGCCCCAGAGGAGGGGAGGAATAGCTGGAGTGAGCTATCCACGGGGTTGGGCTGGTCTCTTACTCCTTCATCCCACTGCCTTCCAGTTCTTCATCCTTGTGAGCCTTGTCTTCATCACGCAGCTCGTTGGGGCTGTTCTCTTCCTGGTGCACTGGAAACAGGTACTGTCCACACGCTCTGACGCCGTGCCCAGCATGGCCAGCCCCACTCCTCTCTCTGTCATGCCATGGGTCACAGCTGAGTCCCCCAGAGGACTGGGACTGGTGCAGGGATGTCTTTCTCACCCTCACCTTCATCATCAGCACCCTGACGCAAGCCCAGAACTGTGTGGGTGGGTCCCATGGGTGGGTCTCTTTGTCCCTTCGAAGAGAGAGAGGGTGCCCTGGCCAGCGTGATGCTGGGCAGGGAGGGAGTTAGGGTGGGTGCACAGCCCCCACAGCTTCATCCCCAGTACCAGTCCCCCAGTGCTCACAGACAGCACCCATCCCACAGATCCAGCCAGAGCTCTTCCTGTCTGAGCTGCGGAGTAACTACCGTGGGGATGATGGCCCCGAGGTCTTCTCCACTGCCTGGAACACGCTCATGGTCACGGTGAGCAGCTGGGAAGCTCCTTTTGGGCTGGGGAGGGGGTGTGTGTGGAGCACCCACAGGACCTGCTGAGGTTGATGCTGAACACAGGTGAGGGGCTCGTGGACCCCAGACAGACACTGAGCTGCATGCTGAGCTGTTCCCACTCCCTCCATCACCTCCCTACAAGATATCCCCCCATTTTGACGGCATGTTAATGGCACTTCCCTTCTGTTTCAGTTCTCTTGTTGTGGCGTTTTAGGACCTGAAGACTTTGGGAACGGCTCCCTCTTCCAAGAGCTGCACCCAGGGATGCCCTGGCCACAGGTGTGCTGCACCCGGGATGGGCTCCTGCAGGCGGGCAAGCTGCTGGGCTGGGAGCAGTGCCAGGAGAGAAGCCCTGGCTACATCCACGAGCAGGTAGGACATGACCATGCCGAGTGCCTGTCCTGTCCCCGGCATTTCCCAGGAGTGTGGCAGTGGGGCAGCAGCACCCTCTGCCCCTGAGCATTGGGGACAGGAGCCTGGGACACTGCCCGCCCGTGGTTCTGCAGCCCAGTAACTCCCCAAGTCCCCAGCTCATCCAGCCCCACCACGGTGCCCCCCCTCTCCACCCCTGATCTCACCCTCTGAGATCCCAGCAGCCATGGGGAGCATGAGGGATCCCCTCCATCATCCCTCTTCCCCCAGGGCTGCTTCTCCACCTTTGGCAGGACCCTGCAGAAGTACATCTCTGTCCCTGGGACTTGCAGCTTGGCTGTGCTAGTCATCGAGGTACTGAATGGGACTGGAGGGGACAAGGTGGACAGGAAGGGACAGGGCAGGCAGCTGGTCACCTTGCATGGGCTCTCTTTTTGCCAGGAGGGTGCTCTGTGGGTGAAGAGTCCACAAATAGGCTCAGGCGGGACCCCCCCCAAGCCTCTAGCTGTCACAATCACACCCAGAAAGCAGATGCATGTGCAGCAGGGCTGTCTCAGGGTATAAAGCCAACCTCCCACTGCAGATGAGTTGGGTTAAAGGAGTGGGGGCAGTTATTTTGCTCCCACAGGCCCTGGAGGCAGAGGGGTTGTTGCTCGGCAAGCTCTCTGCAGACCTGGGGAAGCTGACAGGGGCCTCCTCCACCATGGTGTCAGGACAGCTGGCGTACGGCCCCTCGAGGGGGGCACAGCCATCGCCAGATGCCCGATTAGACTAGGAGCAGAGGACAGTGGTTCTTTAATCCTCAGGCTCTCAGATTTCAGCAAGCAGGCACAGCAAGGTGCAAGCACAGCCCTGCAGCGAGGGACTAACCTGCTCCCCCCACCCCTGTCATTTCAGATCTTCGCCATGTTCTTTGCTTTTTGCCTTTATTACAACTTCGACTGAGCAGGACAAAGTGCGGCAGAGACAAGCCCCGGGCTTTGGAAACAGCAGCAGGCAAGGACATTCCCCAGTTCAGCACTCTACTTCCCCAGGCAGGCAGGAGCCTTGCCATGTCCTGTCTCTGCTCCAGCAGGTGTGTAAGGATTGGCCTGGCTCACTTTTCTTGGAGTGGGGATGGGCCACAGGCTAAATTCCTTGCAGGCAACCATGCAGAGCAGGAGGCTGAGCATCAAATTCATTCCCACTGCGATCTGCCATCAGTTTTCACAGAATTAAACAGCTTCAGTGACAGGGAGTCCTGCCCCTGTGCACCTTCTGCTTTGCTGCACCACCAAAACCTGTCCTTCTTCCCCCTCTCAGGCTTCTTGCCCTGTACCTCACCTCCCTGACCCCCTGCTCTCTTCCACACTGTCCTGCTCCCAGACCTCTGGGCTTTTCCTCATCCCTCTCAGCTGGTCCTTTTCACTGGTCACCTCCTGGAGACACAACAGCATCAAGACCCAGCCCAGGGCATGTTAAATAGTCCAAGTGGCAACTGGAATCGAACAGGCTGCTCTAGAGAGCCAGAGTCTTGAGTCTTAATGATGGACTTACCCTTTAGCAGCCTTTATGTTACAAGGAAAAGGAAGCCTTGACTAGAAAAGGATTTCCACAAGCTAGCTCTCACATGTCTGTTGCTCAGCTTCTGCTCTGTTTGTTCTGAAGTAGGGACAGCAACACAGAAGCTGAAACACTTGGTGCTGTTCCCACTCCTCTGAGAGAAATCTGGAAAGCAGAAGCTGAACTGGTACTTCCAATTTTCCTTTTCTCCAGAATATTCCAAAAACTCCACATAACAAAACAGAAAAAATATATAAATTTAAGCTTTATATTTTATTTATATAATGGAACTTTTCACAAAACCCCCTAGGAAATAGAAAAACAAAGCCTGCTACATATTGGTTAAAATATTTAGGTGTAACTACTGTGTAAAGAGAAAAGGATAGTGAAAGCAAAGGTGACAGCCACAACAAAAACCACTTAGGAATCCAGGCGAGACCTCTTCTCCTTCTTGCTGATACTACTCCTTTTCCTTTTCTGCATGGTAGAATCACTGGTGGTACTTGTTTCACTTCGGTTTATTTTCTCTTCCAAAGGCTTGGAAGCCTGTGATAACACAAGAAATAAAAGCAACAGCTGTGAATAGTTGAGTTTTACAGCCCTCAGCACCACTGTGCATTCCCAGCTCTGTGTGCATACACCTTGGAACACCCTGCACTCCTGCAGAGATCAGAACTGACCGTGCTTCCAGCTTTTACACAGTGACCCTTAATTATCCTCCTCCCACTGCTGGAAATTTTCAGAAGGGGGAATGACAGGAGAGCTGGATAATGACTGAGCCTAGAAATGCCACATACATGTATGAGCCATGTCTCTCTGGCACTAAGTGTGTTGCTGTAAAGATCTCTATACCCCAAGCCCTTTTAACAACCCACACAATTAACTTGCAAATGTGTTTGAAGCCAGAGTAGTGAGTACCACTCATGGGGCTTCCAAGCAGAGATATCCCCCTCTCAGCACACTGTCCAAATCAGGTGCAGGGAGGGAAAGCACCCAGGTAAGGGAGAAGGCCCAAATGTAACTGATTTTTGGGGACAGGTTTTGATCTGCTTAAGTGCTATTTATTTTTATGTGACTCCTCTGTGAGATAAGTCAGGGTGCAGAATGGAGGCAGGAAAAGAAGGGTGATGGCAGGAAGGTCACACTCTGCTGGGGATCGAGGAGACTAGTCAGTGAATGGATGAGCAGGTGGAGAATAGGTATAGCTAGCCATAAGGCACAACTACAGCAGACCATGGAGTCTGGTAGGAACAGAGCTAAGAGAAAAATCAGGCTGCAGGATCCCTGGGGAAGGGTTTTGTCAGGCTTCAGTCTTACTTGTCCTTCCTTCTTCTTGAGGAGCAATGCAATTATTTGTGAATGAACACATTTATTTGGAAGGAGTGAATCTAATGATCCAAAACACAGGAGAGGAGGAAAGAAAGAATACTGTCAAAGACAGCCACACAAAGTAATTGTGAAAGGCAAACAGAGACAAGAAAGACTGTTCCCAAAGATGGAGCTACACTCAGCTGAGAAAGCAGAGCGTGTTTCTTACCCTCTTCTGCTGGCTTGCGTATTTCTCAGTCCACTCTTTGGCATTGAGCAAGAACAGTTGCTTGTTGTACTTGTACTCTGAGGACTAAACGTAACAAGCAAGACAAAGAGATTTGATTTAATACAAACACCACACCGAGAAGCTGGGACTAAGGTATGGCTTTAGGACTCCTAGAACCAGACCAAAACTGCTACAAGCATGCAGCATAAAATTAATTTTGCTTGCTTTCGTTTGCTTGAAGAACACAGACTGCCATTTGCATTGGCAGGCTTGAAAAGAAGACCTTCACTGTCTCTTTTCTACTGCTGGCACACACCCTGTGCCGCACACCCCAGCTGCTTCAGGGAAACGCAGTCATGCCCCGAGGCCTGATCCAGATCAAGCTACACCACTACATAACATGCTAGCGTGTTAATCCAGAGTGAGTGAAGTGGAAGCACAGCCTAAATCTAACACACCATTCCTTCCCAGTCTGTGCCCACGGCCACAAGAGAAGAAGAGGAGCTCACGTACTATGTCTGCCATGAGAGGGTCATCAGGGTTGGGCTCTGCCATCAGCAGCTGTATGGAGGTCAGCAGCGTGGAGATGTTCAAGGAGGGTCTCCATGCTCCCTTCAAGGAAACAGGGTGAGAGAAGCAGTTAAGCAGAAAGAAACCTGCCCACAGCTTGCCTTAAGAAACCTCAGGACTTGCAGTGTTTAAACCCAACCTGCCCACAAGCTGCCTCAGGACTTAGAGCACCTAATCTCCCATGGAAAACACCAGATCCATTCTCAACACCTGGGCCATGGCCTCTCCAAGGAAGCCTGACCAACAACCACAGGTTGTATCCTGTGCATCTCTGCTGGGTCGGCATGGGGGGTTGCCCATTTTCACAGGGCCACCTAATGCCTTTTGACTCCAGTCCTTGAAAACTTATATGGAATAAAGAAGGTCATGTTCTAGTCTCTGAACAAAGGAGATGCTGCTCAAAAACTTTACTCCCATGCTCCTGTGTAAATAAGTCAGTAGCAAACAGACATTCAATAAGGCTTTTACAAGAAAAAGATAAGGAGTTCATTATCCTTTTCAGGCTCACTTACCCATACCCAAGTAGTGCTAGCTTACCTTTGGTGGTAATTTAAGAACATCCAGGCAAATCCTTCCAGCAGAGTCAATGTTAGGATGATAGATAGGGGTCAGAAAGCGAATCTTTGGGGGCTCAAATGGGTACCTGTAAGGGGTAAGTGTTAAGAAACAAAAAAATATTTTTATATTTGTATGACAGTTGCTTCATCACCCAAGCAATGCCATCATTTCCTCTTTCTGGCCATTTAATAAGTGACATCCTTCCCCACAAACTTCTGGGGGAGGCAGTGGTCTGCCTTTCATGCTTTCAGCTGTGTCCAACTAGCACTTTCCAGGTAGCTTTCCACAAAGCAGCAAACATGACAGGAAGCTTCCTACTCATGAATGAGCTCCTTTCTGGAAAGTTTTGAGACAATATGATAAGGTGGAGATCTTGTCATAGTGCTTTTAAGTTGTTAATCACACATCTTGGGATGCCCTATGTAAAATAAGTGTATCAGCCAATGGAAATAATAATTACATTCCTTAAATGAGGGCTCTTGCCTAGTCAACCACATTCTTTGTTGGGAGGCTAGAGGAAAGACCAGAATGGTAGCACTTACATCAAATATCTTACATCAGTTAAGTTATATTTGATGGAAACACTACACCAGCTGCTTAACTAGATGTCATTGCTCACTCACCTTTCAGGAACAACTATTTCCAGGTCGAATATTCCTTTCTCATATGGTGTGTCTGCACCTCCTAAAATTTCTTTAAAACCAAGATTAAAACATAAGCATTACATTCAAAATCACTTGAATTTGTTCAATAGTCTCCACACACCACCCACAGTTACAGAACTTTAACACTGCTCAGATGCAGGAATTAAAAAAAAAGTTGTCTTGATTGTGACCAGTTCCACCCCACAGCAATCAAAACCGTAGGCAGACTAAGCCATAGGTCAAGCTATGTTTAAAGAAAAACAAGAAAAAACAACCCTAAGCGTTTTCCTAAAATTCCACACTTCCATGCGACTTACACACACTGCCCAGAGAACCAGACCTAGCAGCAAACTCTAATGCAGCCCTTACTTGTAGAAAGGTCCCACCAGAGAAGTACATACGTGCTCGTAGGTCATCTAGCTGGTTTTCATTTTGCCAGCAGGTGATGCCTGGAGGTGGCTCTGTAGTCAAGATGGAGAGCTCCCTCTTCAATCGCGATGCTCTCTGCATTGTGCTGAAACTCCTATTTTATTGCTGGCAAAATGAGGCATTAAAAAACAGCACTTAATACTGAGACTTTTTGGGGGATGAAGGAGAATTAACCTGGGTTTCAAGTTGTTATCCTGATGTGTTGACCAGTCTCAGGAGCTGCTCTCACACCCAGCTAGAGGAAGAGAACCAAATCCTCACCCGTTATAACCAGCCCCACCCCTCAGTCCCCAGCTGAGTCTAATAAACCCTCTCAGCCCACCACTGGGCTCTGCACCCCTAAGGGGACTGTAACACCTGCCCTGGGGCCACCCTCATCCCTCCAGGGTGAAACACTGTCCCTTCATAGACAGGGGTAGCCATTGCTCTGCCGAGGCTATTTAGCCCCAGGGGTGCCTTAGACTGGGACACCCACCAGTGCCCCCTCCCTCCACCAGCCAGGGACTCTCTTCCCACACCAAAGGCACCCTGCTCTCCCTTCCTGTGTAGCAGGAAAGCCAAAAGCTGCCTCAGGGATGAGATATTCCCTACTACAGGAATATCCTCACACCCCCAAGGCAGGGACCTCCTCCCCACTCTGCCCTGCACATCTCCATAGACAGGGACACCCCTGGCCTACCCCGAGGGGGACAGCGGGGACCTGGCTCACAGAACCCACCCCAGACCCAACCATGCACCCCTAAGGAAGGACTAGCCCTCCCTGGCTTAACTACACTCCCCAAGGCCTTGCCTCCCCCGGGCACAATTAACACCACACAGACCTGAACCCCTCACCTCCTCCCAACTACCAAATCCCTCCTTAGTCTAGCTACACCCCCACCCCCCCCAGCCTGGCTACCTCTACGTAGGAGTTTCACCCCCTTCCCCTGACAGGGCCCCCTCCCTCACCCTAATTATCCCCGAGCACGGGCACAGGGATTGCAACCCCCTCCCCGGGGGCCTAAGCACCCCCTCACAGGGATGGGAATGGCTTCCCCTGGACTAACACCACCCTCGCCCAGCCTCACAGAATCCTGCCAGGAACTGCTGCTGCCCCCCCAGACTAACTCCCCCCACCTTGGATCAGCCGCATCCCGGTTTAACGCCCCCCTCCCCCACACACCAGCGGCATGAAGCGACCCCGGCTGGCGCGCGGCGGAGGCGGGACTTCCCCCGGCGCCTAGCAACGAGGAAGGACGCCGCGCTGGCAGCCCCACCCCACAGCACGCTGCGCCGGCGCCGATTGGCTATCTCTCAGGCCCACCGTTCGAATTCGAAGTGGAGGGACGCTGCCACTGGAGGAGACCTGCAGGCGGGAGCACAAGCCCCGCCCCTTTAATAAAAAGCCTGCTGTGTAGGCGTGGCTTGAACAGCGAGGTGTGAGCCGCGGGCGCTGGCGGGACTGTGGGGGAGCGGGGCCTGAGGGGACCCCGGGGCCGCCCCGCCGCCGCTCCCGGCCGCCACCCCCGGCCCCAGCTCCTCGGCTCCAAAGCGCGTTAAACCTCCGCGGGCAGCAGGCAGGGCCCCGATGGAGGCCGTCCTTCCGCCCCCCCCCCGCCGTCGCCGCCGCCGAGCGGCTCCTTGCGTAACCGCAGCGGCCCAGCCTAGCCTGGCCCCTCCTCTCCCGGCCGAGGTTGTGTAACCGGGCACCGCGGGGTGAGGGGCCGGGTCAGCCTCCGCCGCCGCGGGACTCCGGGAGCAACCGAACGCCGGGCCTCCTGCGCCTGCGGGCCGAGGGGAAGGAGGTAAAGGCGGAGGCGTAGGGCTGGGCCGGGGGCTTGGCGCTGGGGTCGCCTTCTCCGCTCCCGTCCTGGTCTCTTCCCCGCCCGTTTGAAGGCCCCGGCTCGTCTCCCAACACGGGGAGGGGTCCCCGGGCCCCCGAGGGCTCTGGGGGCAGAGCCGGCCAAGCCCCTACACGGGGAGGAGGGAGCGGGTTTGGGGCTCTTCCCGGTGCGACTTAAAATGCCCTTTTCTTGTATCAAATGCTATATATAGCACTTTATTTATCACCTAAGCTATTAGAACAAGAGAAGTAACACAGAGGGTTTGGGTCAACAGCAGCCCAGGTCTGGCTTGATGTGGAGACTGCGATTATGTAACCAAATTAATGCAAAAAGTGGGGATTCTTCTTAAATAAAGAATTGTTCTCAAGACTGTGAAATCAGAATACTATTAAACAACTTAATAGTGACAATTACTCCAAAAGCCCAGACTGCAGTTTCAGAGGGCAGTCACAAGGCCACTTTTCCAGGTGGCTGACACATGTATTTAAAGCTTTATAATTGCATTACTGTCACTTCTTAGCAGACAGGTTTCTAGCCAAGGAGAACATCTGTGGTTTGACGCATGTCAAGAGTGCCTGCAGAGGAAATTAAACTGTTAAAGGTTTTCCTTCCTAGCTCGTGGGCCTCAGTCCCTACCCTACCTGCAAGTGCCCCATCTTGTTCTGCCAGCTCCGAGGAGTGGCAGACCGGAAGGTCGTGAGCAGGCTGTGATCGTCCTCCTCATGAATTACACAAAAGCCTCAAGTCACTCAGTCTTTGATATAGAATCCACCTCGATGCACATATTTATGGTGTTTAGGATTGTTTAAACCTGGGTAACTAATTTCCCAATGCTTGTAGGAACAGGAGCAGCACAGCTGGATTTAGATGGTGATGCTCTGAGGACCGCTGCATCCTTCCAGCAGATCTCTGCTTGCAAAGAGAAATGCTTATCAGCAGGAAAGCCGCGATCAGCAATTGTCTGGCACCCTCTTTTCAGGGCGATACATTGTAAAGACCCTGGAGCATCAGCCAGGTAACCCTTGAGGTAAGGCCCAGTTGTACAATTTGGGGGTTTCCCTGCTTTCTATCATGGTGTACCTCTCCCAAAATGCAGGGATGTATCAGGTGCGAGGTGAATTTTCTTCCTGTGCTGGTTGATTTTTGATGAACAGGCATAATCCAGACATGAGTCTGCATGGCCTTGCTGGGTGAATGGCCTCAAGTCACCAGTTCATGGAGAGCTAGAAGAGTAACAGTGGATAAATCCTAACACAAAGTTGATCAACAGACAGTGCCTACTCTGCCTTCCCCCATCACCTTGGAGGATCTTCTTCCTCCTCCTGACCAGGCAGGAGTGTCCGAGAGTGCTGAGCCACCACCTCCTTTCTGACACGGCCCGTAGTGCTGCCAGGCCCGCACCAGTGATCCCCCCATGTTCTTTGTCACACTACTGTGTGTCCCAGCTCCCCACCCAGCCCTTAACACCTCTTTGGCTCCGGGCTCCCTCCCTTCCCAGCAGGCTCCAGTCCCCTTTCCTGCAACCCTTGCCCCCCACCAGCTCTGATTCCCCTAGTCCCCTGCACTGGGATTCCCAGAGCTGTTCCTAACCCCAGGCCCTGCTAGCCTTGGCCTGGTGTCCCCCTGCCCCTGTGCCCAGTCCCTGTCCTGGTGTGGCCCTGCTCCCCCACTTGGCCTGCAGGGGATGCCAGCACTGGAAGGGGATGGGATAGGCCCTTCCCCATGACAACTGGGGCTATTGCATAGACTGTGTTGGGCTGGGAGGCTCCAGGTTTGGGGTGGCCCCATGGGCTATGTGGGGCCCCAAGTTTGGTGTTGCCCCATAGGTTGTATGGGGCACTGGACTCGGGGTGACCCTATAGGCTATGTGGGGGTGCAGGGCCCTGGACTTGGGGCAGCCCTCTAGGCTGTGTCCTGAGATGGTGGTGTTCCTACAGGCTCTATGGGGAGGCCCTGTAGGCTGCGTGGGGCTGTGAGCCTCCACAGGCTGTCTAGAGCCAAGGGGCACTGGGATTGGGGTGATCCTATGGGCTTGATGGGCCTGCAAGGCCCTGGACTCAGGGTGGCCTTGCAGACCATGTGGGGCTGCAGGTCTTGGGATGGCCCCAAAGGTTGTGGGGGACCTTGGAGCCCCTGACTCAGGGCAGCCCCTCGGTAAGGCCAGCTGGTGCACATTGGTTCTGTGCTCCTGCCACAGAATGCAGGGGACTCTTCTAGCACCCTTTGCATGGCTTGCTACCCGAAAGAGCCAGCTGGGTGCTCCCTTGAGCAGCAGGAGAGTCGCCTTGTTTTTCCTGTTCTCCCAGGACGTGGGGGCAGGGCGGTGCCCGAGCTGGGGCTCAAGGCAGAGCACCCTGCAAAGCCCAAACCCCGGTGTTTGGCTATGCATGGTGCTGCCCAGCACTCATGACCCAAGTTTCAGGGTTTGCTTATTGAGGGGGGTTGCAGCGGTCCATGTCATGGCCTGGGAGGGCAACTAGGTTTGTCTCAGTGATGCTAATGAGCGTTTTTGGAAACAGGGCAAGCCAGATCATCTTTTACAAGGCTGGTAAAGCTGTTGATTGTGGGTTGAGTGGGGACAAGGGGCTGAATCACCTGTTGCAGCCATTTGGGAGGGTGTGAGGGGAGTGGCTTGGCTGGAAGAGCTGGACTGGATTAGAGATTGTTGTTTGGTTCTTTGCTAATCCCTAATCTCTTAATTCTTCTTTGGGTTGTAGTGCTTGAAATTAGAAGCAGGTATGGTCCCACCTCAGAGCTTTCCCCCTTTTATGTAGGAGAGAGCAGGTTAGGGTGATGCTGCTGGGTTCGGTACAAACACAAGGTGGCAGCTGGGCTCATTGTTTCTGTTTGCTGCTGTCTGCTGAATCCATCACCACGAGAGCAGAGCAGCCTGCAGTTGTGGAACAGTTTCTCAGATGCTGCCCTGAGCTACCCAAGACTGAGAGCTAAGGTCGGCCCTCCTGCCTGTCCTCCAAACTCAGCTGAAGCAGTTCAAAGGGGAATGAATGTGTGCTAATTCCTACATCAGTCCCATTTTAGTTTTGTGCAGTTATCACCACCCAGCTCTGCTATGGAGAGAGGAGGGCTTTTCTCCTGACACTTTCTTAAAAGCACCATGAGGTCTCCCAGGGCTAGGAAAGATGGATAAAAACTATGGCAAACTGATGAATTGAGATGTTATCTCTTGTATCAGTGTTGGTTGGGCTGTGCTTTGTTTTCCCTTGTTTCACCTTGAAGCCTTAACAATCTTATTAGTGAGAAAACATTCTGTGTCTTTCAGATGTCTCCTACTGAAATCCAGAAACTTTTCACTGCCAGAGCCAGTGTTGTATGAGGTCTCTGATGAGATGAGGGCTCCTGCAGAGTTGTTCTCCTTGCAGCCCATTCTATATGAACAGGGGCAGAGCTCCTTGAAATCCTCCTCTCACTGTTGATATACGGAAGGTTTGCTGATGGCCACATCTGTGGGTTTACAAAATGTTTTTGAAGTAAATGGCGGTCTGGAAGCTCTGTCTGTTTTGATTCTTTTGTTCTGGTGAGCGCTATTGGGATGTAATTTAATTTAGGGATTTAATATAAGGATCCGAGTGACTCATTTGGGGAAGGAGCTGTTCTCTGTGGAGCGAGGTGATGGTACTGCTGCTGAATGGTGGGACCTGGCTGAGGAGACTGAGCAGAGTTGTTTGGTCCCGTTTCTGCTTTTCTCTCTCACGAAAACTTATCAAAAAGCAGAAGAGATTTGCAGTAAGAAGTGCTGAGGACTGTTTGGAGCTCTGTGTCTAATTGTTCTTTAATAGGGATTGTGTATCCTGAAAGCTAAGGGTTCCCTTCCTCTTTTAGCAGGTCTGAGGAGAACAGCCAGGATGCCACATCGCACCATTCATCTTTTCCGGAAGGGACTTCGGCTTCATGACAACCCAACATTGCTGGCTGCGCTGGAGTGCTCGGAGGTTGTCTACCCTGTCTACATCCTGGACAGAAAGTTCATGATGTCCGTGATGCATATAGGGACCCTGCGGTGGCATTTTCTGCTGCAGTCACTGGAGGATCTCCAGAAAAACTTGTGTCAGCTGGGCTCTTGCTTGCTGGTTATTCAAGGAGAGTATGAGTCTGTTCTTAGAGATCACATCCAGAAGTGGAGTATCACGCAAGTGACTCTGGATGCAGAGATGGAGCCATTTTACAAGGAGATGGAGGCCAACATACGACGTCTGGGAGAAGAGCTGGGGTTTGAGGTGCTTTCTCTGGTGGGCCACAGTCTTTACAATACCAAACGGTAGGTTTATTTTAGGTTTAGCAAGCATTAGGGAGGAAAGGCCAAATATCTTGGTCTTTCTGGATCCTAATGTGTTCCTTTTGAGAAAATTGGACTGAGATGAACATGGCAGTGTTTGCTGGAGAATTTTTGTGTGTTGGTCTGCTGGAAGTAACAGAAGAGATTTTGCACAGATGTTGGAATGTTGGGCTGTGATTTGAGGTTAAAGCGTTTGTTAATTTTTTTCCTTTTGGGCAGTTTAATTCACTTAAAACCATTAGTTACTCTTTTAAACAGAATGGAAGAAATTCTTTAACACATTTAATAGGACTTTTATGTAAATTCTTTGTCAGATTTTTAAAAAATTTTCTAATCAACTTATCACTGGTGTCCAGATACACTTGGATCCAAGCTGTTATACAGAGCTGAATGACTGAAGATACTGAAATTAATGATAGGGAGGTAGTTAGTAATAGCTAAACCAGGCTTCCTAACACTCCAATTCTGGAAGGCCCCTAATTTATGTAAATGGATGGGTGGATGTGACTTGCTGTTTTGAATTCAAGCTGTCTGTTTGCACAGGTGGTTATTCACATAGGAGAGTTATTTACTGCCCTGAACGGGATTTTTTGTGATCAGGCTGCCCCTGGCAGCCCCAGAGGTGTCCTGCACCTTGGACTCTGCTGTCCTGGCTATGTCTGGCTGTACAGAACTGCCCAGTTGAAGCTGTGGCTGGCATTCTGGTTCCAAGTTTGCTGTCTCAAGTCCTGAGAGACTGCTCTTGGGATGGATGTACATTCAGCCACGGAAGTTTTACTTGTAAAATATCTAATTTCCACATTCAGTTGCATGAACTGGAGCTGTTCCAGCCAGTGCTGTCACCTTCCTAATCACTGGCAGCTCCAGCTTCCTTCTTGGTTTATATTATGGTGAAAAGTGATCTTGGTTTATTTAGGATTTTGGACCTGAACAGTGGGACTCCCCCATTAACATACAAGAGGTTCCTTCACATTCTGTCTCTGCTCGGTGATCCTGAGGTGCCTGTACGAAACCTTACGGCTGAAGACTTCCAGTGAGTAACAGCCAGCTAGCAGGACATTGCAGGTCCTTTTTCTCTGCCCAAAAGAAGAGCCAGGGCCAAATGATAACTGTGTGTTTTAGATGTTATGTTGCATTACTGCTAGGCATGGAGGGTTATCGATTGTATATACAGAGGACATGATTCTGCTATTAGGAGGGGAGAGCAGATGAGAGGTGGCATGGTCCAAAGACTTAAGCTTTTGCAAGGCACATTGAGACAAACTTTTAAGGTATATAAAAGTTTCACAGAGGAATGACTAAGGAATTACAGATCTTTGAGAAAAGGCATGCTCTAGCTTCCTCAAATCAAGATTTAGGGCAGGAATTGGATGAAACACTATAGTTTGTTTTATGCAGGAAGTTCGGTGGAATAATCATACTGTTCCCTTCTGGCTTTAAATCTCTTCTCTCGTCCCCTCTGCTGTATGGGAAGGAGGGACTGAGCTCATGTCTCCCAGAACTTGAGAAGAAGCTTAGATTCAAGGATGTCTTATGTTTAGCTCTGCATGAGGAGAGGTCAGTGATCCAAAGGGAGGTAAGTTTGGGGTAGGAGAGAGCTGGCCACTGGGGATGGGACTGCAGATACCTGGGACTACCATGTCGAGTGCCTCCTGTGTGACCTCAACTCTGTGTCGGTAACCTAGGCTTAGGTCTTCCCATCTTGGGAGAATCCCATTAATTCCTGAATATTGTCCTCGGATAGTCCTATGATAAGACCCATGTAAGTATTGGGATAGATCAGTTCCTATATTTTTTTCTTGCACTGTTGGTTTTTTTTTTCTTTTTACCCTAATTTGTTTATTTGCACTTTAATTTAATGATGATGAGAGATAAGTGGCTCACATGCTTCCCAGCAGGCCTCTGTTATGCCAGTGCTCCGAGAGCTGCACTGGCCCCTTCTGTAGGTGTCTGCAACAGAACTGAGCTCAGTTTTTCCAGGTAAGCAGAAAGAGCTCTATTGATCTCTTGAGTTCATTCATGTTTTTTGAGAAGTCTGCATACCACTGACACTTCCCTGAACCTCCTCTTCTGTGTTTTACGGGGGGAAAAAACCATACACTGATGCTCTTCCAGCCTCACAGGGCGCAGAGGCCTTGGGGAAGCCTCAGCAGCTGAGGCTGCAGAAGAGATGTGGGGGGACTGCGTAGAGGCATGGGCCTGGGGACTCCCCACCTTGGTTAGGAAGGAGCAGCTGGGGAGGCGGCCCAGGGAGCTGATCTGCCTCCTTCCTATGAAATGTCTCCCAGAGCAACCTTTCCCCAGTGGCACAGGAGCTGGAGCGGCCTTTGGAGGCAGTACCAGCACTCCATAATTATGTTTAGAGTCTTAGGAGGCTCTTAGCTCCCTCCCTGGGATTGATGAGAGAGCTGGGGGAAGCTAGAGAGGGGGTGCCTCTGAGTCTTATGTAGCAGATGGGAAGCAAGAGGGACGTCTGAGCTGTGGGGGCTGCAGCCAGCTGCTCTGAGCACTGTAATTCAGCAGGTCTGTTCCACTTCCTTCAATTCAGGCTAGAGTTACCTGGAGTGATTGCAGGACGAGCTCTTTCTTCCCTGAAGGAAAGTGTAGCCTGGCGTTTCTGGCTGTGCCACGACAGAGGCCATGGGCAGGGGTCTTCCTCCCTCTTTTGGCTCTGGTTCCCTCTTTGAAAGAGGCCTCTCTTTCACATAGGAGATGTAGGCCCCCTGACCTGGGCCTGGCTGAGTGTTACAGGGTGCCTCTCCCCGTGGATTTGAAGATCCCTGTGGAGAGCCTCTCTCCCTGGAGAGGAGGAGAGACTGAAGGGCTACAGCGCTTGGAGCAACACTTGACTGACCAGGTCAGCCTTGATTTTACATGGGTGATGCTAGTGGCTCTAGGTGGGCTGAGGTTAGTTTTCTCCTTTTATGTGTGGTTGTGTCTGGACCTTGAGAAGCTGCTTAGCTGCAGAGTCCTGTTCCAGCTCTAGCTGAATTTTTCCCTGCCAGGGCTCAGCTCTTGGTGGCCAAGCCTGCCTTGGTGCTGGCTGCTTTTAAGCAGATGCTTTACCCACTCTCAGTTTCATAATGTGGAAAAGATCTTCAGTGCAGTGCTGTTGGACCTGGAGAGCTGTTCCCTGTCTTACAAAATCACCTGGCTCTCTGGGAAGAGCAGAGTTTCACAGCACCCACGGTAGAGATGTGGCCTTGATGTTGGACTTGGAGAAGGTCTGTGTATTTGGAGATCTTGGAGGAGGATGGCAGCCTGGTCTTAAGATTTTGTTCTCCTTGATGGTGGCATTTGTGGGAGGATGGGCAGTGGGAGTATTTTCCATGCATGACATCAAACAGGCCTCTGTGGTGCAGAAGCCAATTGCCAAGAGTTTTTTTCCCTGTTTCACTAGCTGAACATGTGTCACCTTGTACTGCCTGAACCTGGATTTCTGTTTTCATTTTAGGGCTGGGTGGCAAGTTTTGCTAAACCAAGAACAATCCCAAATTCGCTGCTTCCAAGCACCACAGGCCTGAGCCCATATTTCAGTGTGGGCTGTTTGTCAGTTCGCACCTTTTTTTATAGGTTGTCAAACATTTATGCTCAGGTAAGAAAATAGTTGGTCATAGTTAAGCGAATCCAGCACTCTCACTTGTCTGGTGTGGGATTTAATGAGGCTGGGATTTAACACTGGGATCATCTTGGTAGAGACCTGGTGCATCAAAAAATGCTATTTTGTTAATGTCTTCTCATGGTGTCCTATGAAATCTGTGAAGTGGCTTTATATGTTGTGTGAAACACCTGTGACTGTATACAGCTTTTCCCCATTAAGTTTTAGAAATATGAGAAATAGGGAGCAATGAGATCTGGAAGCAGCAGGGAAGCCCAGGAGAACCCTCCTAAAATTCAAGGAGTTCAAGACATCTGCCTGGTGTTTAAGTGAAGTTTTTGATCAGTTTAGCGTGTTCAAGGAGTTTTGTTTTTAGAAAGCATCTGTTTACATCTTAGATGAGTTTTAACTATAGCATAAGCCAAAACCAACTTCTGAAAACTTGTTTGATTCTTAAGAAAAAGTATGGTTGAAACCAGTGCAAGAAAACCAAGATCTCCCTGAACCTCCTTCTTAAGAGTATCTCTTGCGACGTGGCTGAGCCACCTGAATTCAGCTAGCCAAGCAGTTAATATGTTAATAAATGCATGTTTAGTTTAAGAAATCCCAGTGTGACACCATTTTGGAAGGTAGCTAGGGAATGTTTGAGGTAACACTGAGGTCTAACAGAGTTCAGCTTTGCTTTTGGGCATATAGCATTGCTTCAGATCTTTGATTTCTTTGGCTTTCATGGTGAAGTGCCACGAAGCCAGTATTGTAGTTAGATTAATCTTCATTTTATGGGCCTAACAGTCACAAACTGAGTGCGACTGCAATGGTTTATATGAACCGAAGCTTTCACCTCATGTCTTTTTTGCAGGCCAAGCATCACTCTCTGCCCCCGGTGTCGCTTCAAGGGCAGCTTCTGTGGAGGGAATTCTTCTATACGGTGGCATCAGCAACACCAAACTTCACCAAAATGGCTGGGAACCCCATCTGCCTTCAGATCAGTTGGTATAAGGATGCGGAGAGGCTCCACAAATGGAAAATGGTAACAAGATGCACTGCCACAACTGCTGTGCTTCAGTTTAGTTTTTCTGTTGCCTCGGGATTGGTCCTTGCTGGCTATTTGACATGGGGCTTACAACAGTGTGTAGGGAAGAAGTGTAATGAAACTGTGAGTGGGAGGTCTGATGTTTCTTTTCTGCTGCAGGCACAGACAGGGTTCCCGTGGATCGATGCGATTATGACCCAGCTGCGCCAGGAAGGCTGGATCCATCATCTTGCTCGGCATGCTGTCGCCTGCTTCCTGACGCGGGGGGACCTTTGGATCAGCTGGGAAGAGGGCATGAAGGTTAACTTCTGTTTCTTTGTTTTCTCTGTTCTGGCTGACCTTGAGAAACCCCTGCAAAACATGGGCCTGGCAGTGGGAGGTGGTACTGTAGAGCAGTGCTTCATTACTGAGTCTTGCTAGAAATCTCATGGTCTCTTGCTCAAGTCTGAGCCCTGCTGCACTTGGTGCAGCAGTGAGAGGTCATTCCCATCACCAAGACCTGATGATTTCTGGATGATGAGGATATTGGAGAGCTGCTCAGTCTGCAGCAGGCCTCGAAGCCAGACCTTTGGGCTTTGGGTTGCCCTATCTTCCTTCTGGCAAACTGTCTTGCTGGAGAGCCTTCCCTGTGTGCCCTGTAAGAAAGGTAGCCCAGATGAGCACAGTGCTGTGCTTTTAGCTGCAAGCTTCACCTTTCATCTCCCAGCCTGTTTTTGTTTATTTTTTGCAACTTAGCTATTTCAGGGGTTTTTCTTTCTTTCTCTTCCCATCCCTAAAGTGCAGGTGTTTGAAGAGCTGCTATTAGATGCTGACTACAGCATCAATGCAGGGAACTGGATGTGGCTGTCAGCCAGCGCATTCTTCCACCAGTACACACGGATCTTCTGCCCCATCCGCTTTGGGAAGCGCACGGACCCTGAGGGGCAGTACATTCGGTAGGGCAATGCACAGCATGGCACTGTCTGCTCCATTAGAGCTTCCTTGGCTCCTCTTACAGCAGGAGCTGATGAACTCTGTCTGTTTGAAATGCATACACCTGCAAAACAGGGGTCATAGCAATGATTTTATTTAACATATAAGGAAACTGAGGCACAGAGAAGCAGAGAGACATACCCATGGTTGCACGGGTGGTGACTGAGCAGGGCATTGTATTGCTTTGTGAGCACTTGTTGGCTTCAGCACTGTGTTTGATCACCAGGCTGACTGCTCTTTCTAAAGGACTTGAGTAGAACTTCCCACAGCTCCTACTGCTCCAGTCTGTGCTGTGTTTCTTGGGTTTGTACGTGGTCTGATTAATTTCAGACAATACTTAGGGTATTGTTGAGGGGAAGCCCATGTTGACGTACCTGACCGAGTGGGACAGAGAATTACTTTCCTGTACTGTAAGAATTTTTTAGATTTTTTTTAATTAGTTTGTTTTTTAAATTTATTGAAGTTGAGGATGAAATGTCAGTGAAAATGTTAAAAACCAAAATATTTTGGATGAACTCAAAACTGAAGTAATTTTTTAATCAACCCATTTATTCTATGTTGTGAAGGTAACTTTTGGAAGGTATCACCCTATGAAGATTTCAGAACATAAAAAACAGTTCTTTTGTGCAAAATCAATCAGAACTTTCCCATGGATTGTAGTATCAATATGATCACGAAGAATTAATATGGCATAGGTTGGTTTACACTTCTCTTAAATGCATGAATATTTGTGTGCAGGATTACAAAACCCCATATTATTCCTGTTTTGTAGGAAATACTTGCCTATACTAAAGAACTTTCCCTCCAAGTACATCTATGAGCCCTGGACAGCAACTGAAGAGGAGCAGAAGCAAGCAGGGTGTATCATAGGTAATTCATTCAAATACCTTGCTAAGGATTTTGCTGCTGCTAACTGTCCAAAATAATTACATGTGTGAGATGGAAGCATCACACTTCCAACACAAGTCATGCATTTATCTTCTGAAAGTGGATTAATCCAGCAGTCTACCTTCTGTCAATTCTCCTTTAAAGTTTTTTACTGGAGTCTAATTTCAAAGTGCATATTTTTGCCTCAACTTCATGTACTAAGACTATTGGATCACTCTGAGCTGTTGCCTTTACATTTTTCTGTCTAGGATGCTTGGCTGTCTTCAAATAATATCTGAACATCTTGTGCTTTTACACTTGCTCTAATGCATCTTTGAAGTCTCCTAAAAGCTTATGTCTAAATGGGAACTCTTACTCTTTGATGGAGAGAAATAGGCACTTCTGAAGGGTGGGTCACTTAGTCTGTCTTAGATGCCATTTATTTTAAGAAAAGCTGCAAGCATTTGCCCTGGTGCAAATCCAGTGAAACATCTTTGATTAGTTTTGTAAAGGCCGCTGTCTCCATGTTGCACCAGGTCAAGATTACCCCTTTCCAATGGTGAACCACAAGGAAGCCAGCGATCACAACCTGCAGCTGATGAAACAGGTCAGAGAGGAACAGTACAGAACAGCCCAGCTCACGAGAGGTAAGAGGTACTGCAGCACTGGATGTTCAGTGTACTGCGATGCAGAGGCTGTCACCAGCTTTGGTTGTTGATTTTGTGTTGATTTCCAGGACACCTTTCCTCTTGATTACCAACACCATGTGCTGCTCTTCTAGTTACTGTTAAAATGGGAAACCAGAGGTTGAGCAGTGTTCCTTCCCTTCTGGCTGCTCTTGCAGGATGTGAACTTGCTTGTGCCTGCTGGAGGAATGCCTTCCCAAAAGCAAACCTACTCTACCTTCTGTAGGTCTGCACAAACAGACTCGCCAGCCCCTAGGTTTGCGAGGTATAATATCTGCAGCTCTGCCACACCTGTTGCGAACCACAGCATCATTGTTTGTCCTTTTTACCATAATCTACCCTGCCCCGTAGCAGGAATTATTTGAGATTCCCACTGCAAAACCCTGCAGTATAGAGGAGTAAATGTTGTTGTGATTGCTCTTGGCATATAGGGGAAGCCAAAGTCCCCTATTCTAGGGGACCAGAGTCTCCTATTCCCAGTGTTGTTCTTGTTGCATGTAAATAGAAGCATTTTTTGGCATGCTTTATAACTTTGCTTGCTACTGTCATTGTTGGCTGGTTGCACTGAAGTCGGAGAAGGACTTGCAAACTTTTAATCCTTCTTTCCTTCTTGCCATAGATGATACAGATGACCCAATGGAAATGAAGGTAAAGCGTGAGCACTCTGAAGAAAATGTATCTAAAGGAAAAGTGGCCAGGATGACAGAACAAACCGAGATCCCGTCAGGGATTACTCCTGGGGAACCAAAAAATGGCAAAAGGGGAGAGCCAGAGGCCAGCTGAACTGGACAAACTGTATGCAGTACTTTGCCCTGCAAATGGTGCCTCTTATTGTGAACTGACCTCCAAGAAAAGTGTCGTATCTTGAACATGTTTGTTAGTGTAGTTATATTGAATGAAATTGCCTGTCTGCGAGTGGCTTACAAGCCATTTGTTGCAGCTGTTGGGTAAATTCAAGTGGTGACTGGTTGGCTGTGATACAGTTAATTTTATTCACAGTAGTATGTATAGTATGAGGCTATATTTTGGTTTTGTGCTGAAAACAGTGTTGATAACACAGGGATGTTTTCATTACTGCTGAGCAGTGCTTACACGCAGTTAGGTCTTTTCTGCTTCTCACACCATGAGAGTGTAAGCTGGGGGTGCACAAGAAGCTGGGAGGAGACACAGCTGGAACAGCTGACCCCAGCTGACCAAAGGGATGTTCCAGGCCATATCACATCATGCTCAGCCTATAAAGCTGGGAGAAGAAGGAGGAAGGGGGAATGTTTGGAGTGGTGGCGTTTGTCTTCCCAAGTAACCGTTACGCATGGTGGACCCCTGCTTTCCTGGAGATGGCTGAACATCTGCCTGCTGATGGGAAGTAGTGAATGAATTCCTTCTTTGCTTTGCTTGCGTGCGCGGCTTTTGCTTTACCTATTAAACTGTCTTTATCTCAGCCCATGGGTTTTCTTACTTTAATGCTTCTGCTTCTCTCCCCCATCCCACTGTGAGGGAGGTGAGTGAGTGGCTGCGTGGTGCTTAGTTGCCAGCTGGTGTTAAACCACGACACTGGTTTTGACAGGACATGTTGCTATAGCATTGTTCAAATCACTTGATGTTCATGCATCTGTATAAATAATCTTAAGGATAAATGTTAGTCTTTCCAACATGCCAGATTAAGTATCAGTTGAAGAATATATGCACATTGTGTTCACACATTAGTGTTAAAAGCATGATTTGCCTGTCTTGTAGAGACAGAGGCTTAGGGGGTTTTAGATATAGTTTATAAGTTCACAGTTTGTGCTTGCAGTCCTGAGTTTGGGGAGGTAGAGCAGAATGCAGCCTGTTGTAGGGTTGTGTGTATGACTTGAATGGGAGTTCTTATGCATTTTAAGGGCAACGTTGCCAAATGTCACAGTGAGTTAGAGCTGATGTACAGCTTCCTCCACCGTAACTCTCCTTTGCTAATCCCTGTGGAACTGTAGGGTAGATATTATTTCTATCATGTACCACATGTAAAATTTACCCTTCTGTTGCAATGTCTCATTGTGAAGTTTCACAAGGCTGGATTAGTCAATTATCTTTGTTATAATTGGGGTTTTGGTGGGGATGGGGGGAGTGGAATGGGTTTTTAGTTACTGTAGGGACTATTTTTGTTTTTAAAGGAAATAAAACATGATTTTTGACACGAAAAATGTAAGATCTCTAGAGTAATCTTTTATCACAATTGACATCCATCGGTCCTCTGTGGACACATGGCTGCGTGACCACTCCAGCAGCAATCCAGTGCACCCAAACTCCTTCCCTTTGAAAGCATCTGTGGACGTAGTGCAGAAGCAGCACAGGACCTATGTGCACCAGGAGGAGGCCAAACACTGCTCATGGCAGCATCTTGCAGTGCTCCTGGTGACCTGCAGGACCTGTCAGGGAAGTGCACAGTGGCAGCAGAGTGGTGCTGCCTTCTGCTTCTACAGTAAATACAAAAGCTGCAAGGACTGTCAGACCAATCTGAGAGGCTCATCATACCTTCCTGCTGCACCAAACCTGCACTGAGCTCCTGGAGGTGCTGACATTAGTTGACATTTTAGCTCTTCAGCAAACCTAATGACTTGCAAGGATGACCAGAATAAGAGGCAGTTACTGAACACTTGATGAGGGGCAGAAGGCCAATGCAGTGCTTTTTACTTTGGAGAAGATGAGTACTGCTCTGAAGCCTCCTGACATCCATCATCTTTTTAATTGGGTTCCTTTCTGCGCTTGAAGGGATTTATTGCATCCATGTCTGGGTGCTGTAGCCCAGTGCAGGTGGCCACAGGAATGCGGAGGTGGTTCTTGCCCCATGTTTTAAGGCATAGTTGTTGCCTTCAAACCTTAAATGGGCTGCTCGTTGGTTACCTAAAACATCTCTACCTTGGAGTGCTTTGTGTCACCTGAGCTTCATTGCGAGCCCTAGGAACTGCCTATAATATAGCAGACGACAGGACCATCAGCAGCTGTCAAATGTCTTCTGCTGTTCAGCATTGCCTCTAATGTGGTGCAGGAGATGACTTTGGATGCTCAATGGTCATGAATGTGCATGCAGCCAGAGTGGCATCCACCCTAGGAAGAGAGACTTTCAACCATGCAGGTGGCCCTGGCCAGCCATCAGAGCAGTTGGGAGGATCAAGGCCTCTTTGGAACTCCTTTTGTTGCAAAGCAGCTGCATGATCTAGTCTTTGGTTGGAAGGAATAGGGCTTGTGCCTGCTAAGGAGTTGAGGTAGGAGTAGGAGCAATGTTTGAGCAAGAAACGGCAAGTGCAATTGTACTCTAAGATGGCCGCTTCTGGTTGATAAAGTAGCAATGCAGAAGTTCCTGTGAAGTAGAAGGACTGAGGTCTGGTTTGTGACCTCAGGGCAAAAAGACTTGCTCAGTAAAAATGAATTATTTAAAGAGTATTTGTCTCTGCATGTTCTTTTTCTCTGCCATGGGGAACTTGACCGTGGAGGCAACAGTATTTGCATGTGGAATTGGTCAGATTTTGAGCCAATAAAATGCACCTGGCTTTCTGCTGATGCAGGTCTCTGAGTTCTGGGGCATGGAGATGAGAGATGGCATCTTTGCTGTGCATGCCTGATGTGAGGCATAGCCACTCCAGCTTGGCAGGGGTAATATCTGAATTTAGCTCATCTTAAGTCCATTTACTACAGTAGGGAAAGGTGTTTGATGATGATTGATCTTGCTTGATTTTTTTTTTCTTTTCTTTTTTTTTGGCCACTCCTGCCCCTCCCTTGGCTCCTTCACTCATCTCCAACGTGCAGAAAGCGTCTGTGTGTGTCCAGGTGATATTTTTCCTCATTCTTCCTTCTTTATGAGGCTTATCTTTTTAAATTTACATTTTGGGGCTTGTGAGTTAGGGCTTTAGGTGTCTTTTCTGTTCTAGTTTCCTTTGGTTTGTGTCACAGTTGATGGAAACAGGCGCTTACTGTGCTGTGGTGAATCATGCCATAGGTAGGTGGCCAAATTAGGTCATCTGCTTCATGGGGGCCTTTCCCAACCAGATGCAGAGTTTTCAGAGGTGCTTTAGCATTTTGACAACAGAGGAGTTGATGAGATATCTTCCTTCATTGCTAATAATGTTCACCATTTCAACCAACTTAATTGGCTGGCTTGAAGGACCAAAATCACTAGCTGAAAACAGGAGTGACTGTATAACGTTATGAGGACTCGCCCCTGGATGGTGATGGGTGGGTCTTTGCTAGGAGTGACAGCAGAGGACAGTTCCACACCTCACCTCAATAAGGAACCTCACCTAGGAAGTACTGCTGCGACTGACCCTTTGGTCTTGTATGTTCGGTGCTGAAGCATTTGTGTTCCAACATCTTCATTTCAGCAAAGCAGTAAGTGCAAATAGTCCTAGCTGGCTGAGGACTATGCAGCAAAGAACCATCAGGGAGATATCTGATGCAAGCTTAGAGCTAACCCTGAATTTGGAGTCACCTGTCCATGCTTCATATGAATGATGCTTTTTGGAAGAAACTTATTCACTACAAGCCCAATGCACTTCAGTTTCACAGCATGCACTGGGTCACAGCTTCAGCTAAGTGTGGCTGCAAGTTAAGGGCTGAGTTCCTCTGTGTACTGTCAGTCTGAACCTTCACAGGCTGGGGAGCATGAAGAACAACCTGCCTGTTCCCCAGACAACACTGTTTTGTTTTGGATGGATGTTTAGGGGAGAAATAGCTGGTTTCTGGATGGATTGGGTTTTTATGGAGAACTAAGCTATGCTTTCTCCAGCTTCTACTGATGGGAGAAGTTCTGGGTATTAAACTTAGATATAAAAACTTCTGAGTTTTTAACAGTTAAAAAATTGTGGTGCCTGTGTTAAATCTAAATCCTTTCCCAGATATAGAGTCCAAGAAATAGAAATCTGTATTCTAATGTCTTTCATTATATTACACTGATAAGTGATATGTCACTTTAAAGAATGAGATTTAGAATTTGAAGTAGTTTACCTCTTGAGTTATTTTATTGGGTTCCTTAACAGGAACAATAATTACCCTCCTATGCGTGGTAAACACTGGTGGGAGGCAGTTAAGTGCACACTCCAAGGTAGAAAACATGACTTTTGTGCAAGATTTATTCCCCTCATGCTCTGAAGTGTCCTGTCAAAATTGTAACTTACCTCTCCTTTGTTACTCAGCTGTTTTTCTTTAATCCTGAAACTTTCTGTACTTGCTCTCATCAGAAAATATTACTCTTTAAATTAATTGAGTTTTTAATAAGGTCTTCACTGTTTTAAAACAACAAAGCAACCACTGTTTATAAATGTGATGGTAATAGATCCTCAAACACCCCATTGGCCTTTCAAACTTTGGATGAGTTTTGAATTTTAATTCTTTGTGGCTTAGTTGTAATTGTACAAAGAAATATCGTTAACAAAATAAGTAATATTAGCTAGGATTTGGTGGACGTCTAATAGAATTTCAAGCATAAATTTGTTTAATATCTAGGAATCAGAATTGGAATGCAAAATTTTTGTGAACCCTCATGAACCCTATTTTAATTAAAACAAGTTTTTACCATGTCTGATACCAAGTTTACTTTTTCAAGTTGTATAATTGGCAGTGAATTTAGGCAGTCTTACTACTTTATACTTGCAAATTTGCTTTCAATGGTTGAAAATATTAACTTGGCATGCATGACCATAGAGGTGGAAGCCAGCCTTTGTAGGACATGTACACCTTTGATGACTCACCACTAAAAACTGCATTAAGAACTATAAACTAGTTTGTAATTCATGTAGCATGGACTGAAAAGGGAGCACATGGTAAACTCTAATTCAGCATCATTTAGTGCTGTCACAAGTGTTACAAAACTCCAGATGTATTAGGGCATCAGTTATGTTAGTCAGCTAAATTTGCCATCTTGTGAATATCTCAGTGGCATCAAGTTTGACAAGAACAAGTGTTTACAATATCCATATGGACTGGCAGAGGATGTATCTGTCTGGCTGCTTTTCTAATTGAAGTGTCAGACCAACAAGCCAAATAATCCTCTTGAAGAGGAGACTGGACTAGCATTTGATAAATAAACCGCTTGTCAGTTCTGCACACAAATACCTGCTTTCATTAGCCACGTGGTGAACTCAAAGTAAAAAGCAAATGATGCCATGCAAACAGGCAGGAAAAGGAGACAGTTGAACTGGTTTTCCCCAAAGACTGCATCAAAATTGATGTTCGTGTGAATTTTACATGTCTGGTTTGCAATTTAGAGGAAGTTGAGTTACAGCTCACTCAACATATTTGAATTTAACATGAGGAAAAAGTTATGACTATGAGAAAAACTTAGAGAAATTTTTAGTCTAGCTTCTTATAAATGAAAAAGGCAAAGATCTACCTTGCCATTAACAGAGGCTGGAGTACTTTGCCAATTCAAAGAGAGCTTGAAAGGCTTGACAAGAATTACACAAATCTGAAGGAACCCAAATTTCCCAGAAATCCAGCTGGCATCCTCTTGCAATAAAAACTGTACAGTAAATATTGCTTGGAAACAGTGATCCTGCTGTGGCAAGAATTGTACTGCAGAGAAAACAAGTGCCTCAGATCAGCTCCCATCCAATTGAACAAAATATCTGCAGGGCGCTGAGGCTACTGGATTGAATTGTAAATTAAATTTTGAATTTAAAATTGTAAATTTTAAATCACTTTTCAGAGACTAGCTTCATTTGCTTTTAAGAAATAAAAAATTGAGTTAGTCCTAACACTGTGTGTCTTTGATATAGTCTAGATTAGGAGCCAGCTTCTGTCCAAATGTGTGATTTCAATGTACTGCCCAGAACATCACCAGTCTGCTGTGGAATAGTAAAAACTTATACACAGAGATTTTACCTGGCTGCCCTGGCACAGATAACATCTAGAGCATGTCAGATGCAATATTTCCAATTCAGTCAGACACCAAACCTCATTCATTAGGATATCCAGGTGGGAAGGGAGGGAAAGGAGGAAAAAAAGCTGGGTGGAGTGGTGACTTCTGGTGAATCCATTGGTGATTAGACAGTCGCCAAACTCTTGTATGGGGACATACAGGCATGTAGGAATCACTGCAAGTAGCTTCAGGTGAAGTTCTGCTACTTGTATGGCATGGCAGGACAGGAAGAGCCATGACCTCAGCCCCTTCTTTGGGTCAGAATACATCCATCCCATTAAATATATTCAGATGTGGGGCTATTTCCACTTCAGCCTGAATAGATGATGTAAGTTTGGGATTGATTTGGGTTACTTTCATTATGGTAGAAAATCAACTTTATGGGTTAGGTGAATTTGCAGGAAAGCACTTGTATTAATTATAAATTAACACAGAATTGTGCACTGATTTTTCCTCTAAACACACCAAGTTCCTCTTCAAATTTTACAAGCTGGCCCCTGGAAAGCTCTGTGTCCAAGACAACTTCTTTCTTTTCACTCTCAGTTGTTTTGTTTTTTTTTTTTTTCCTGGCTTCCAGCCTCCAATGAATAGCATTGCTGATGAATTTGGAAATAGAATATTTATTCTAGGTCATCTCTTTGGTCTCCTGAAGTGGTAGTTATTTCACTGTCTCTGAGCAGTGAATGAACTACATCATCAGTATTGTAAAAAGCAAAAAGTTATTTCTTGCATTTATTTCAATTATACAATACCTTATATAATTTTAACTATCATAGTTTATATTCTCAGGTCATCCTCAGAAAACAGGAAGACTCAAAATTAACTTTTGAAGTGAAAAAATCAGCTGTAGTGATATGGCTTCTGGAGCTTTAAAGAAAATGAACTCAGGAAAGATTATAGGTCTTGTAGAAAAATTGAAAGAGATTCACAAGCACCAACCGTGGTATAAGCAAATTCCGGTCATGAGTTGCTGGTCAAGAACTATACATGTGAGATGATACAGGCTCCCTTCTGGGCTGAAATGACAAGGTCTTTCTCCAGACAATCTCCTGAAGCAGTTCAGGGGTTAGATTGGTGCAGGTCCTTCTCAGAGAAGTGATAGGGATAGACTGTGACCGGTCATGGTGCCTCTGCCTGGCTTCACCTGCCAGAACTATTCCAGAAAGCCTCTGTCCTCAAGTGTCCCCATGCTGCATCTCCCCATGTAAGCACATAATTGGTTTCATGTATACAATCATGGCAGGTTGCAAAGTCAGTCTTACGTTGTGAAGAAATAATAATTTTTAAAGATTATAATTTCTCAGGTCTATCAGGAACCATACAGATCAGAAGATGGTCTAAACCTCTGCGGCAATGTGCCTTGAGCTATCCCAGACAAGGAGGGAAGAGAGGAGTGTTTATTCATAATTTTAAAAAAAATATTACCACAAAGGTTATTTCTTTCATTTTTCAACCCCTTGGCAGGTTGCTTGTATTGCTTTGGGAGTCAGTAAGTCAGAGAAGGGAACTTTCCATTCTGAGCTAAAGGTGATGGTGCTCATGGTCATTCTAACAAAATAGTAGAATAGTTTAAGTTGAACATCCAACTCTTCCTCAGAGCAGAGTCAACATTAAAGGTAGGCCAGGTTGTTCAGAGCTTTTGTAGGAAAGAGATCCCATGACCTCCCTGGGTCCCCATACCTGTGCTTAGCCACCTATGCAGTGAAATATTTTTGTTCTATCCAGCCAGAATTTCCTTTGCTACAACTTGTGCCTCCTGCCCTTTCGCTGCACCTCCAAGAAGAGTCTGGCTCTGTCTTCTCTACTCACCCTCAGTTAGGTGGTTGAAGACAGCCCTTAGGTCCCCCCTTACCTTGTCTCCTCGAGGCTAAACAAACCCAGATTTCTTAGTCTCCCCTCATACATCATGTGCTCCAGCCCTGGACAATCTTTGTGGCTCTCCACTGGACTCTTGCCAGTTGGTTGATGTCTTTTTTGTACAGTAGGGTGGGGAAGACATGCAAAAGTGGATGCACTGCTCCAGAGCCCTCACAAATGTGATTGTGGTGGGTTGACCATGGGTGGTTGCCAGGTGCCCACCGAGCTGCTCTCTCACTCCCCCTCCTCAACAGCACAGGGAGAGAAAAGAAGATGAAAAAGCTCATTCATTGAGCTAAAGACAGGGAGATCACTTACTAATTAGTATCATGGGCAAAACACTTGACTCCAGGAAAATAAATTTAGTTTATTGCAAATTAAAACAGATTTGGATGGTGAGAAACAAAGACAAGAATTAAACCACCACCTTCCCCTCACCCATCCTTTTTTCCCAGGCTTAACTTCACTTCATCCCCAGCTCCTCTACCTACCCTCTGCACTAAGCAGCGCAGGGGTGATGGGGAATGGTGGGTTGTGGTCAGTCCATAACAGCTCCTCTCTGCCATTCCTTCCTCCTCACACTTCTCTCCTGCTCCAGTGTGGGTTCTCCACAGGCAGTGGTTTCTTCAGGAAACATCCACCTGCTCCCACATTGTATTGGGTTTCTGTGGCAAGGTTTTGGTAGCAGGGGGGGTTACAGGGGTGGCTTCTGTGAGAAGCTGCTGGAAGCTTCCCCCATGTCCAACAGAGCCAATGCCAGCTGGCTCTAAGACAGACCCATGGCCGACCAAGGCTGAGCCAATCAGAGATGGTGATAACGCCTCTGTAATAACATTTTTAAGAAGGAAAAAAAGTTGCAGGACAGAGAGAAACAGCAGCTGTAGAAAGAGTGACAACATGTAAGAGGAACAACTCCGCAGACACCAAGGTCAGGGAAGAAGGAGGGGGAGGAGATGCTCCAGGCGCTGGAGCAGAGATTCCCCTGCAGCCTGTGGTGAAGACCATGGTGTGGCAGGTTGTCCCCCTGCAGCCCATGCAGATCCACAGTGGAGCAGATGTCCACCTGCAGCCCAGGGAGCACCCCATACCAGAGCAGGGGGGTGCCTGAAGGAGGCTGTGACTCCGTGGGAAGCCTGTGCTGGAGCAGGCTCCTGGCAGGACCTGTGGATCTGTGGTGAGAGGAGCCCACAGAGCAGGTTTTCTTGCAGGACTTGTGACCCCGTGGGGGACCCATGCTGGAGCAGTGTGCTCCTGAAGAACTGCACGCTGTGGAAGGGACCCACGCTGGAGCAGTTTGTGAAGAACTGCAGCCTGTGGGAAGGACCCACGTTGGAGAAGTTTATGGAGGACTGTCTCCCGTGGGAGTGACCCCACACTGGAGCAGGGGAAGAGTGTGATGAGTCCTACCCCTGAGGAGGATGAAGCAGCAGAAATAAGGTGTGATGAACTGACTGTAAGCCCCATTCCCTGTCCCCCTGTGCCACTGGGGAGGTAGGTAGAGAAACCAGGAGTGCAGTTGTGCCCAGGAAGAAGGGAGGGGTGGAGAGAAAGTGTTTTGAGATTTGGTTTTATTTCTCATTACCCTGCTCTGGTTGATTTGTAATAAATTGAGTTAATTTTCCCTAAGCTGAGTCTGTTTTGCCCATGACAGTAATTGGTGAGTGATCTCTCCTGTCCTTATCTTGACCCATAAGCCCTTTGTTATATTTTCTCTCCCCTGTCCAGCTGAGGAGGGGGGAGTGATAGAATGGCTTTGGTGGGCACCTGGCATCCAGCCAGGGTCTACCCACCACACACATCAGCTCCTCCACCCCTGCAGCCCTCCTGCTACCACATTGTGGATGTGTACAGTAGTGTCAGGGGAAATTTTCCTTCTGATTCACAAATCCAGATGGTTTTGACTCATTCTGTTGCTTGGGGTGGAGGGAAGTAATGGGTGATTACGGTCACAGAGCAAGAGAAAGAGGATAGAATACAAGAAGGTCTTTCAGTCTGTTCCCAAAGAATTTCAGAATCAGTAACAAGAATCTCTCAAGTAGTTTTTTAACATGTTCACCGAAAATATCACATCAAGTTCCATGTTTGGCAATGCTCCCAATGTCTGGGAGCCGCTGAAGCACTGGGAAGATGGGATTTGGGTTGACATGAAGCAGGCTGTGTATCATGCCACTGAGAGCTTTAGTCCTTACCCGAGGTTTTTCTTAAAATCTGACTAAACACAAAAGCCTAGCTCTGAGGTCCTAAATTAGAGGTCAGCCTCTGTCTCACCCAAGGTTTCTGCTGACCATTAACTCTAATGACCATTAACATTAAGATTAATTGTGACTTAGTTAATCTTGAAATGGGTGTCTAAAATAGATCAGAGGAACCAAACTTGAAAACAGTCCATTTTTCTAGACTGGCTATACAGGACAATTAGCAAATATGGACACCTACACTGCAGGTATCTGGACAGGGATCAGATAAGTCACTCCTGTTTTTTTTCATACTAGCCATACAAGCTAAGTCCTCATCAGAGAGAGAATGAGGCTGTCAACATAGATGAAAGAAAACAACTTTAGCAAGCTGTTCCTCCATACATGGAGAGGAGTCCAATGTGTGCTCAAAGTTTCATGTCACTTTGACAATTTATGGTTGGTAAAAGCAAAATTTTGACATTATTTTGAAAGTTTTCCCTTCCGTGAAATACAAAGACTGACACTGCAAATTTTGGAGTCTGTATGAACTGATTTATAAGGACTTCTAGTCCTTCTAGTGAAAGGTGTCCCTGACCATGGCAAGGGGGTTGGAACTAGATGATATTTAAGGTCTCTTCCAACCCAAGCCATTCTATGATTCTATGATTCAATGACTTGTCATACTAAGTAATTTATGTGGCAGGAGACTTCTAGGGAATTGAAGGGGAGATAAATGATAGACAAAAAAGGATGAGAGAGAAAAGTAAGTGCTGTGGGTAAGGAGAGGTGGAAAGGGGTGAAGGGATTGGTGGGTGGATGGAGGACTGAGAGCTAACCCAGTGTGGAAGTTTATTTGGATGAGATAATTAGATAAGCTGGAGTCTCATGTTGGAGAAAATGAAGCAGAAGTGAAAAGGCAGACAACATCTAGGAAGGCTGTGAGTGTAGGTGATAGATGTCAGTGAAAATGTGAAGACTCACTAGCAGAAGCAGGCTAGAAAACTGCAGTAAGTAGAGGTCAGTGATGTAGCAGGCTGAAGAAGTCAGCTGAAGGGATGCAGAGAAAGTATAGGTAGAGAAAGTGACTGATGTCTTGTGGACTTTGGGAGCACGGTAAAGAGGGATGAACTAGGGGAAGAAAGGAAGACTCTGGGTGTGATGGGGTGATTTCATGGGGAAAGAGCAAAGAGGGGGCACTGAGATCAAATGAAAACTGGAAAGTCACATTTGCCATGAGTGTGTATAATTCCTCCTTTGTAATACTCTCCCAGATTTTAATGATTTGCATGTCAGGGATTTCCTGAGGCTGTTGTAGTTTGTTCAGGGATGCCTAATAGAGGTCTTGTTGAAATGCTTGTCGAGTCTCCCCTCAAACTATTTCTGGAGGAGGTGACACGTGGAGCTTATTCAATGGCAGAGGCAATAACTGAGGATGTCTGTTAATGAGACAGCTTGGGAGAAGCAGGTTCAGTATGAATTAGAAGCCAGTAGTTCAAGGCAATTCAAGAATATCAGAGCTAGCAGCAAGGAAATGTAAGCACAGAGGAACAAGCAGAGTTGCTTCCAGAGCAGTAACTGGGAATAAGAGATCCATACACAGCAAAGCGATTCCCAGTGAGGAAAGAGCA
This sequence comes from Elanus axillaris, assembly GCA_026212715.1. NCBI lineage: Eukaryota > Metazoa > Chordata > Aves > Accipitriformes > Accipitridae > Elanus > Elanus axillaris. The sequence goes on from JANZLQ010000055.1 coordinate 6,243,513, forward strand.
CCGACTGTCAATTGGGTGGAGATGACAGATGGTGCATGTGAGAAGGCTGAGGGAAGCTGGGCCATTAGAGCCACAGAGTCCTATGCACAGTGCCATCTATGGCAGGATGCATAAGTGCCATGGAACTGGTACCGCTTTGAAAGCTTTGCTGCTACCATCATGTCTGAAGTGGCAAGATGAGCTGCATGAGAAAGCCTACCTGGATGCTGTCCTGGGGGCAGCTACTTTGATAATCTTCCTGTGCCAAAGAAACTGGGGGGAAAACCACACTGGAGCCTGGGCAACTCGGTTCCGCCCTCATGTGACTGTTCACTCAACTCCTGCTCAGATTTTGGCTAACACAGCTCATGCTAAGGCCTGATGTATGCTGGGAGCAGTGCCATTAAGTCAAAGCGAGAGTGCTGTGTAGGCAGGCCAGGTGGCCAGAAAGAGCTAAAGGGCTGTTATGCAGCCATTATCACCTGCAGATTGCTGTCTCCTGCAGCCATCGTATTTTGTCTGGCAGTTTCCTCAGAATCTGCTCACTCATGGAAGTGGTAAGGAGCAAACCTCCAAGCTGGAATATCAGCTTGCCCAAAAAGGTTTTGAAGTGGATCCAACACTAGCTGGACTGCTGAGGCTTTCATGCTTCCCAGTGTGATACAGGGGATGTCTACACCATGTTGGAGGAGGAAGGATGGGTGCTCTCACTGTTGGCTATGTAACTAATTACTTTTTTTTGGCTCATAAGTGCATGAATTAAGAGTTATGGGTTATGAAGTATGAAATCTTATGACTCAAGTGTTGAATAAGTGAATTCACATCATACAGTAGTCTGGGCAAAGGGGACTGAACCCTGTTTGTTGTGTTTGTTTGTTGTATTTATGAATTAGCTCAAGAGATAAAGTTTAAATCACAGAGTATGTTGTCCTGTAAATTTGAGACATCCAAATGGACTGTGACACTTCAGAAAATGTGTTGGAGCCCAGCTCAATATGGATGGTGAGACAGTAACAGCATTTGAGCCCACAGCATGAGAGCTTATGTTCAGTTCTGTTCGGCATCTTCATTAATGATCTGGATGGGGCAGAATCTACCTCAGCAAGTTTGTGGATGACGGAAAATTGCGAGGGGTGGCTGATACACCAGAGTCACACTGTGATCCAGAGGGACCTCAACAGGCTGGAAAAATAGGCTGACGGGAACCTCATGAAGTTCAACAAGGAGAAGAGCAAAGTCTTGCACCTGGGAAGAACCCCCCTGCACCAGTGTATACTGGGGGCCACCCACCTGGAAAGTAGCCTGGCAAAAAAGGACCTAAGGGTCCTAGTGGGCACTAGGTTGAACATGAGCCAGCAACATGCCCTTGCTGCACAGAAGGCGAGTGGTATCCTGGGCTGCATTAGGTAAAGTATTGCCAGTGGGCTAAAGGAGGTGATCTTTTCTCTCAGCTCAGCACTGGTGAGGCCACAACTGGAGTGGTGGCTCCAGTTCTGGGCTCACCGTTACAAGAGAGACACACTGGAGAGAGTTGGACGAAGAGCCATGAAGATGATGAAAGAACTGGACCATCTCTCATATGAGGAAAGACTGAGAGAGCTGGGGCTGTTTAGCCTGGAGAACAGAAAGCTCAGGGGAATCTTATTAATGTATGTAAATACCTGAAGAGAGGGTGCAATAAGGACAGTGCCAGGCTCTTGTCAGCTGTGTCCAGTGCCTGGACAAGAGGCAATGGGCACAGGCTGAAACACAGGAAGTTCCCTTTAAACATGAGGGAACACTTTTTCACTGTGAAAGTGATGGAGCACTGGCACAGGTTGCCCAGGGAGGTTGTGGAGTCTCCGTCCTTAGAGAGAGATTAAAAATAAGTCTGGACATGGCCCTGGGAAACAGGCTCTAGGTGGTCCTGCTTGAGCAGGGGGGTTGGACCTGATGACCTCCAAAGGTCCCTTCCCACCTCAGACACTCCATGCTTCTGTAGAAAATGACAATGGTCTCACGTGCTGGCTTTGGTCAGAAGAGTCGCACTGAGGGCAACATCAATCTGGACAGTGCACATGTGCATTGCAGGGCTCTGAGGAAGGCAACATGGGTTGAAGATGGGTCCCATGAGGCAATATCCAGTGCTGGCTACTGGGTCTGAAAAGCGCCTTGGCCAAATATGTGACGATGGGTGTGGTGGCTGGGGTCTCTGTGGGGATGAGGAAAGTGTCTCTGTGGGGAAGGGCCTGGAGCAGTGTTGTGTCCTGCCCGGCCTGGGTCCCAGCACTGGAGCTGTCACTGGCCTGGCCTGGTGGCTCAGCCCCATCCATCCTCGGGGCCCAACAGGGTGATGGTGGGGGGAGGCCAGGCCCAGGGCTGCCCCTTCACCCCATCAGGGCCATCGCTGGTGATGAAACCAGCCATCTCCAGCCTCGAAACCGGCCATTTCCAGCTCAAACCCGGCCAAGCAGGAAGCAGTCCGTGCCTGCCTCCAATTACTTCCGGCAGCCGCCAGAAACTTCGCCGCCACTCGCTCGCTGCACCATTTGCGGCCGCCCGGCGGCGCCGCGCTCCACTTCCTCCCTCTCCCGGAAGTAGCCGGGCCGGAAGTGGCCGCCGATTGGTGGCGGAGGGCTACGGACGGCGGGGCCGGGCGAGGGAGAGGCTGGGTGGGGAGGCGAGGCCAGCGGAAGTGACGCGCTGCCCGCGCCCCGCCCTACTCCCCATTCCTCCCCCCCCCAGCCCACCTCTGCAGCCCTTGTCCGCCGCTGGTGCAGCGCTCGCGCCCCCCGCGGCGGGGGCGGCCCAGTCCGTCCCTCCCTCCCGCCGCCCCGCCATGTCCAGCCGCCCGCTGGGGGCCCCGCGGAGCCGAGAGGCGCGGCCGGGCAGCGCTACGCAGTTGTGAGTACCGGGCCCCGGGCGGAGCGGGGCGGAGCGGAGCGGAGCGGGCCGGCGCTCGCCCCCTCCCGGCGTCGGGCTGAGGTAGGCGGGCAGCGCCTCCGCAGATGGGCCGCCGCCCCGGTACCGCTGTTCTCCCGGACAGCTCGGGAGCGCCCGGCACGGCCGAGCAGGGAGAGACCCGCCAGGTACGGTCCCGCCGTCCTCCCTCCCGCCCTCGGCGGGGCCCCGCCGGTGCGCCTTGGGGCCCAGCGGGGTGCGAAGCGGCAGCGTGGGAGGGCTCCGGCTCCGGCATCTGCCCACTTCCCGCAGTGGGTGTCGGCGAGGTGTTGGGGCGTTGGTTGCGGGGGGAGCGTCGTCTTTCCCAGTGGAGAGGGGCGAGAGGCCGAAGAGGAGGACTGGGGCGTTGGGGGCCGCAGTGGGGGAAGTGGGCTGAGGGCATGCTTCTTCCCGCCACACCGGCGTCCCTCCTGGCTCTTCACACCTCCGCCCCGGCATGCGGTACGCTCGCCCAGCTCTCAAGGCGCAACTTTGCTCGTTCCTTCGTTGTCAGGGGTTTGCGTTTGCATGAGGCTGATGAAGTCCCAGTGTGATTAGGCTTATGCCGGAAGCAGCTGGGAAACTGGGAAGAGGAAGCGGGATGTAGGTACAGGGATTTTAACCTTTTACAGTAGTAGAATGTCTTTACACCAACCTGTCAATTCAACCGCAACATAAGTGCGCAAATGTAGACCCAGTGTGAGCTGGATGATGCTGATTCTAATCATGCCAAGGAAATTTTCTAGGCTGCCCAAGACTCCGTGTTTACATTCCCGCTTTAAGCAGGCAGGAGCTCAGCAGGGGCCAACTGCTTGAATCGTGGTTTGGCTCCCAGTGCATTTTGTTTGTCTCGCTGGAGTTGTGCAATTGCCGCATCTATTCGGTGAAGAGTTTTGGGTTTGCTCGTTAGAGCAACAGGGTTGCTGTGGCTGTGGGAAGTAGCTTTGGTGCTGTTGATGTCCTCTGCAATTGCTCTGAAGGTTTTATGGCTGAAGGAGGACCTGGTCATTGTTTAGTAGAGCCATGGTTTATAATAAAGCACAGGAGCCATTTCCCAGCAGTTAGCGCATTCTAGAATAATTATTCATACTCCAAGGAATATTCCATAGTGGGCAAAGGTGTTTCCATGCAAAATTATTGTCAAACAGAAATGTTTCTTCTGCCATTGTTGAAACCTTCTGGGTTACAATAAAATCCCAAGCCCTTAGGAATGGCTTGATCCTAAATTCTGGACAGGGTTTCTAGATTTGTGTGCAGACTCAACGTAGATTTCCAGATCTCCTTCAGGTAATAATAACAAAATATATAACAAAATAATAACAAAAATATCTTATTACAATATTCAGCTAATACCTGGATGGGATAAGGCTGTATAAAATAAATATAGACTACAGTAAATTAATTTTGATTAGTCCCTAGGTCTATGCTTCCAATTTATAATAAATGTTATGTTGCTGCTTCCTGGATTCAACTTAACCCATTAAAATAAATGAAGTTGGTTCTCTGAAGTTTGTAGTGGCTTGTAGTCCCTGTTTAATTTATTCATATTCATAGAAGATGAAAGTTGTCTCTGAAGTAATAGCTGGGAGTAAAGGCAGACTAAAAAGTAGCTTGCTTCTACCAAAGGGAATGTTTCTTCTGACAACTTTGAAGTGTTAAGAGAAGTTTGGGCAAGTCTTTCTGTCTTTATCTCCACTGATATATTTTTTAGATGGCATGATCATGATTACTGTTGCAGTAATGTGTTGGGATACCCCGGTGGTTGCAATGGATTTGGCGAATGGTTTTATTTACTGAAAATATTCTGAGGGTATTTTTGTAATGCAAATATTAGAGACAGAAGATGAATTTTTAAATACTCGGTATTTTGATCTTTGAGCCCGCTGCTTAGTAAGAGTGATAAGCAATATGGGATGAGAACTTTAGACAATAAGATTGGTGTGCCTGATCATATAAGTGAAGAAAACAGGAATTCTGTTTCAACTGTGGGAAATGTAGGCTATTCTTTTTATTTTTCTAGCTTGATAGAAATAAATTTTGTTTCTTTCTGTTATCTCTGCTTTCATAGCTTGCTTAGTGCCATTTCCATTGTTAACTAGGAAGCTTTCAATATTGCCATGAAGACTATTTACCTTAAGAAATAATGACCTCCTTCTGTCAAGAAAAATGTCATCTAGTTGACAGTTCCCTCTGTGAATGTCACAGGGTTTTTTTGTTTTGTGTTTTAAAGAAAGCTGGCTACCTGAATTTTAGTGTTTCTGTGATGTCATTTGGTAAGATTTCTACCTGTATACCACTTTTTTTTTTTTTTTTTTTTTTATTCCATGAGTTTAT
>JANZLQ010000055.1:6248844-6309813 GCA_026212715.1 Elanus axillaris
TTCTGTGATGTCATTTTGTAATATTTCTACCTGTATACCACTTTTTTTTTTTTTTCTTTTTTTTTTTTTTATTCCATGAGTTTATTTTGCTCAAGTTCTGTTCAGGGGTCTGGCTTATATTCAGGCCTTGGACCATGCTAAAGGCATCATAACAATAGAAGTACTTCTAAATTAATATATGAAGATTTGAGGAGGTTTATATTTGTAGGGTAGGGAAGTGAAGAAGGATGAAGAGTAGAAAGAAAACTCTACTTCAGTAGTTATGGGAAAAATCCCCAAGTACAAGTTGGCGTGATTTACAGAATTTCTATTACTATTTTTCAGGAAAAGAAGTTAGCCTGTTCTTAAACAAAATTAATCTGATGGTCTTAATGCGCTGTACTGATGGAAAGATTTTTTTCACTCTACTTAAGGGATTCTTAAAACATATTCTTCAAAGAAACAGTGGCCTGCAGAGTGAAATAAAATAGCTTCTAGATCTCCTCTTCATCACTCAATAACATATGAAAAAGCTGAAAATGCTTTATTTTATTTCAGTAACATGAAATGTCAGTCCTTGTTATTTCTTTGTATCACCTGGAAAAGTCTTTAGTCATGTGAGATATATACAGTGAAGCATTTTCAACTTACATCTGAAATAGCAAAAGCATCTAAAAATTTTGACAATTACATCTCTACCTGGAGTACTGCATCCAGCTCTGGAGCCCTCAGCACAGGAAAGACATGGATCTGTTGGAGGGGGTCCAGAGGAGGCCTCAAAAATGATCAGAGGGCTGGAACACCTCTCCTATAAGGAAGGGCTGAGAGAGTTGGGGTTGTTCAGCCTCGAGAAGAGAAGGCTCTGAGGAGACCTTACTGCAGCCTTTCAGTACTTGAAGGGGTCTTATAAGAAGGATGGGGACAGACTTTTTAGCAGGGTTTGTAGTGATAGGACAAGCGGTAATGGTTTTAAACCAAGAGGGGGTAGATTCAGACTAGGTATAATGAGGAATTTTTTTACAATGCTTTTTCTAGTGTTTCAACAGGTTGCCCAAAGCAGTGGTCAGTGCCCCATCCCTGGAAATATTCAAGGTCAGGTTGGACGGGACTCTGAGCAGCCTGATCTAGTTGAAGATGTCCCTGCTTATTGCAGGGGGGTTGGACTAGATGACCTTTAAAGGTCCCTTCCAACCCAAAGTAGTCTTATGGTTCTGTTATCTTTACTTCTTCTTTCATAGATTTTTGAGTAAATATGTGTGAATACAACTTCTCAATATCATCTGAACACTTCCTTTCCTTATTTCTTGTCTATGTATTTAGTTTTTTATAATTCTGTAGTCCTGTAAGTACCTGCTATTTGTTTCAAGTAAAAGAATGTTATTTTCCAGGAAACTGCAATTTTGTGGTTTCTTGTTCTTTTTGCATGAAGTGTGAAGATAAAAAGCTGCAGTTGTCTTCTGTAATCATGAAAAGCAGAATGATCTGGAGTTCAGACAAACTGGATTTTTTAAAGGAGATTTCTTCCTCAGCCCTCTTAAAAGATGCTGTTTATAGCACAGTGTCAAAACATTTTTTTTTTAAGTCCATTGAAAGGGAGGTGAACAGTGACTCAAGGCAGAAAGAAGAAAAATGGAGGTGAGCACTGGAACCAGCATTGCTGATGAAGGAAATATGCAAATGCATCCTCTATCTCATCTGCCTCTTTCTCTCCCTGTTTTTCTTGCTTCCTCTTTCTCTGATCTGCTCCCCCACCTCTTGCCCAAAAGTTAGAGGTATCCCCTTGCTTTGACAGGTGGAGGACCGTGCCTCTTTGGAGGTTTCTTCTGCCCTTTGATGCCTTTTTGCAGTGCTAGTTAGTTTGAGTGGAGGTAAGTGCCTGTTTGCTCTGTAAAAGCTGTAGTCGTTCAGCAGATCCACGTCTGTGGAACTTGCTGGAAATTTTCTTCAATATTTGCCTTCAAAGCATGTAACAGATACAGATGTAAAAAGCTGTCCAGGAGCTCAGTGCTGGTCTTCCTAATTATGCATTATCAGTAGTGCTAGGAGATTTAAAGTGGCACCAAAAGTGAGACTTTTCTGCTTTAATTAAGTTTAAACATACAAATATTTCTAGTTGCTCTTTGTTTAAGCAAAAAAATATTTCTGTAAGATCATTACCCTTTCGTGCTAGTCCTTCTCAACTACCATTTCTGATTCCAAAACATTCAACTTCATTTTACTACTAAAACCTCTGATGGCAGCTTCCACTAGGAACCATGTGGCGTATTGCCCATGTGTTCATTTTCAGTATGTTATTTTTAAAACAAAAATGTTGCAAAATTTCTTGCCCACTGCACTGATAAATCATGTAAAAGTCTGCTTTTTCACACAGTATGCCGTAGAAATGAGGCATTGTACCAAAATATTGGAAGTGGGAGTTAATTCTAAGGTTGCAGCAAGGAAAGCTCTGTGTGTCTAAAGCCTCTATGTTTTAGACAGACAATAGCATGGTTATTTATGTTGATCACCAAGGGGAACGTGACCCCTCAGACTAGCATGAACTGTCCAGCTCTGTGAGTGAAGAGCATCCTCGTGACTTCTCACTTGATGGGAAAACGCAATGTCTTGACTGACTTCTTGAGCAGATAACAACGGTGGGACACATGAATGATATCTCTAGTCACTATTCCAAGCTGAGTTGGAAGCCCAAACTGTAACACTTCACTGCCAGAAAAAATGCCAGTGTTTCAAAACTACTTGACAGTAAACAGAACACAATACTGATGTCATCTGGACTGGGACTGGGAAATAATCTCATGTCCGTGTTCTCAATGCATTTATTGATGTAGAAGGTCAATGGGACAGAGCTAGAATGCTCTTTGTGACTGGAAGTGGAGTTGGCAGCTTTGCCTTTTAATCATTCTGGATCTGATGTCAAGACCATGAAACTTAATTCCAGTTCATTTGATCTCTTCTTTACTAGTGAGGGAAACTCTGTTTTGATCATGTATGTCTCAACATGCCTTGTTGCTTCTGCAGTGCTTTGGGCATTAGATTGTTCTTCTGAAAGTCCAAGAGTTCTTTGGGGAAGATGCCTACATTAGGGCAAACTCACTTGAAGTGGGAAAGATTCTCTGTCTTGCAATGGACTTGAAAAATCTTGGCATTTGAAGCAGTCACAACTAACTTTTGGTTTGACAAGGTTCTATCTATTTGCTGTTTTGAGTTCCTATCTTCATATGCAAAAAATCTGAATTTACTCTACAGATTTCACTGGTGCTGTTTCTGTGTATTCCTCCTTGGTTTTGAAGCCTTTTCCTTGGTAGACTTAAGACTTCTGTTCTCATAAATGTATGTACCTTGATAGCATTTGAGTTTGGGTTTTTTTCATCTCTTTGAAGATGACCCCCTTGTAGTCTATATCTGCCTAAAGAATGAGCGGGCAGGTGAGATGCAAGCATATGAGTTGGTCACCCTACATCCTATTCCACAAAGTAAATGTATTCTGTATCTTAATTTCTTTTTTGTATGTATGTGTCTGAACTAAGTTCTGCTTCCATCTTGCCATACAACTAATCTGCCTGTACTTTCCTGAAGCTTTCCTGAAATTCATGCTTCATAGCACTAAGTAGGGATATTAATAGTAACAGGGAGATGGGAGAGCAAAAAATATGGCTTCTCTGTGAAATCTGGAGATAATGTTTTTCTTTTTCATAATGAAAGGCCCTGTAAGTAGAAGAGGAGGATAATGTAAGGTGTTTTCTTGGGTCTTTTAACTTATTTTTATCTGAAAAGGATGCCATTCTTGCTATTCTGTGATGTAAAAGTTGGACATTATTTTCAGATACTCTGTGGTATTCTGAAATACTAACCCAAAATGTACAGTGAGCAGATCAGTGTGATTTTTGCCAGTGAAGCTCCTGAAGATTAGATTTGGCATTTTTCAGTAGTTAATCTGCTTCTAAGGCATAGCAGTGCTGGGTATACAATTCACTGATGCACATTAATTAAAATATCTATGCTGTGTTCACTTATGCTATCTTTCGTTTTTCTTTTTCTTTTCTCTTTTCTTTGTTAAGCATTGCAGGCTGTATGTACCGAGTAGTTCAGACGACGGGACCAGATGGAAAAAACCTTCTGAAATTACTTCCAATTTCTAAATCTTCTGGAAGCTTTGTGCCAATAGTTCAGTCTTCAGCCATGCCAAATAATTCTAAAGCAAATATTTCTAGTCCAGTCCATCTTACTTTTAAGACACAGCTTGCCAATACTACTGCACCTTCATCTGTTAAGATACCTGTTTTTCAGTCTCCTAATCCTGGAAAGATTATTCTTACAAGGACATTAGACAATCAGGAAAGTATTAGGGCAGGTTGTGAAAGAGAAAGCTTACTTCCAAAATCAGCTGCTAACATCCAGAGCAGTTGTGTTTCAGTTGATAGACTGTCTTTGCAGAACATTGCTGTAACAAGTTCATCTAACCAGAATAACACTGCATACATGTTGGTAAACACAAAAAGTCTTCCAGTTACTGTGAAGTCTCCAGTACTGCCCTCTGGCCACCACCTCCAGATACCAGCTGATGCAGAAGTGAAATCTGTTCCAGCTTCTTTTTTACCACCTGCAATACAGCAAAAAATACTTGCAGCTGCAGCAACAAATGTGTCTGGAGGAGCTGACAGTACAAAAATGCCAACTGTCATTTATGTGTCACCAGTGAACACAGTGAAAACAGTACCTCCCAAGCGTTTGCAAGCCATTTGCCCAAAACCTGCCACAGAAGTTTCAAAAACGTTAATAATGACAGCTACGCAAAAGGGAAATAGTTCTTCTCCTGAGACAGTAACATCTGATAGTCAACAGTGCCAGCAAACGCCAATGAAATGGATTGTGCAAGAAAGTCCACAGTCATCAGCGCCTTGCCTTATTCCTGTAAAGTCATCAAATAATATGGCTTCCAAGATCTTGAAAACTTTGTCAGACATGAAGAATGTAGAAGCTAACTCTGCAAATGTTTTACCACTCTGCTCTAGTGGTCCTGGTGGAAGCCAAACAAAAATCACACCTATTAAAGATAATGCACTGGTCATGTACAATGGGAAAGTCTATTTGTTGACCAAAAGAGGCTCTGATGTTCTGTCAGCCCAAGTTGACAAACAAGCATCTTCTGATGCTTCACTTAAAAAGGAGTCATCCAAACTAATTGATTCTACTGCAGTCAATAAAATAACCAATAAAGTAGTGAATCTTGTATTGTCAAAAAGCAAAGGAATGGTGCTGTCTCAGAAAGATCCAGAAACATGTACAAACTCAAAAATTTCTTCACCAACGGGCTTAAGAAATGATTTAAAATCTGTACCTGCAGCTCTGGTGACACCAAGTGCTAATCAGCAGAATTCCACTGTAAACCAGAGAAAGAGTTTGCCCTTCACCGAGAGCATTTCAAGTGGAGTGACCCCTGTTACAGCAGTAGGGACACAGGAAAATGTATGCCAAAATGGCAAAGAAAAGATTGATTCCCCCAAAGCAGCAAGTGCTGTTTCACCTCAGTCTAAGCAAGAGTGTGCTTTCAGTGAAGACTGGCAAAAGGTAACTCTCTCCAATAAACACGTCCATCTCCGTCTGTGCTAAACTGTTATATGGTCCTGGTTCTATTTGACTAAAATGGCTATTAATATGTTCACAGATTTTTGTAACTAGGTATCCTGTCACTGGAAATGCTGGTCTAAAGTGTGGTTCTAATCAATAAATGATCTTTTTTTCCCAATAAGATTGCACTATGCAAGTGAGAAAATGCATAAAGAAAAGAAAGGGGCAGGCAAAAGATGACTTTATTTCCTCACAAGATAAATTGTTGGTAACAAGTGAAACTATAGGAAAGTTGTTCATTGAGCTCTGGCAGCTATCTGTTTTCTAATGTTGTTGATGCCACATTCTCACAGCACAGCCATTGACTGTATTATAAGTGTGATGTAAGGTAGAGAAGTTTGCAGCTACACAAGAGGAAAACAAGGTGGAAGAGCAGGGTTTGTCATCCAGAGACAAACTGGTGTTGCAGTAAGTCAGCTTCAGTCTCCACTAGCTCAGGCAGCCAAAGGCTGGAGCTGCATTTCCTTCCTTTCATGCCACCATGGGGAGGGATCCAACTCCTTTGACTCATGGTTTCATGTCAGGCAGAAGAAACTCTTGAGACCTATAATGGCATTCCCTCTTCAGGCTGGACCTACATATTCTTTTAAGATCATAATGTCAAAAATATGTAAAAAAGTCTTCAGCCTCAAATCCCATGAACTCTACCCAGAAAGGATTGTAGGTCAAGTTTTCAGTTGCTCTAGAGGCCAGAATGAATTTGGCTCCAGGTAAAAAAAAAAATCATTCTGAATCTAGTTGATACTTGCTTGTGTTGATGAGGTAGACGAGAAATGTCAGCTAAGCACATTTATGTAAATTTTAGACATTTAATCATTGCAGCAGACTGTAGGGCCTCTTTTTTGATTGTTCCTCATCTGAAAAAATGGTTAAAATAGACTTTTTTTTTTCCTGAAGTTCTGTGTGATGCTGAGTCTTAGCATTCTCATTTGCTTTAACCTCTGTGAAAAATAGCGTATCAAATGTTTGCTGCTTTTCGTCCATAAATTTGCAAGCCCATGGATTGCCAGACATACTGGTGTGAGATTGAACTTGAAGAATCATAAACAGTTCAGGTTACAATGAGGTGGGATGCAAGAGATGGCTAATAGTTCTTTGTGTTATCAATCACAATGCAAATATGAAATGCATTCAGCAGTTTGAAAGTGACACTGTAAAGACACTGTCTGATCTTCTGGCATCTTCCTTCATTACTTTTAAGTTTTAGAACAGGTGATGCTGTTGTTTCTTCTTTTACTTCTGTGGTTTACTAGTTGGACTGTGCATTTTCTGGGTGTTCCACAATGTACTTGGGTTTTAAATAGCCAACAAGAAAGTTCGATCTGTGCTAATATGTATATAATTTCTCAAAATTGGCTTACCTGTGTTAAATGTAACTCTTGGAGAATGGCAGACAAAACAAATGTTCACCTGTCTTTCTAGTAACTAGATTTTAGTTTATATGTATGGAGAGAGAAAGAGAGAGAGAGAGTGAGATTGATGGCTCTCTCACTGTTTCTATATTTCAGATCCAGTGTGAAAAGATGGATTCACCGGGAAAGGTTTTTAAAATCAAACACCAAGAGAAGCCACATTGGAAACAATACTTGGAATTAAGGAAAAAATTTGGTCTCTCTAAGGAGGAGAGAGTGTACCTTAAAAGAATACCATTAAGGACCCCCTATGAGAAACCAGAAGAAAGGGTTTGTTCCAGTAACAGCTTAAAAAGGAAAAATGATACTTGCAGTTCTTCATTGTTAGATGTGGAAATAACACGTCAACGTCAGGAATATGTTAAAGAGGAAAAGGTATCTTGAAATTTTTCAGTGCTAAAACGTGTACTGCAACACATTCAGAAAGCAGCGTATGTATAGTCAATACAGAGCTGCGTGTTTATTTGGACCCTCCCACCTCTGGATTCACCAGAGGAAGTCAGTAATTGTTATGGTCCCTGTGAGAATTGTTCCTACAATTTGTTTGTGTACCACAACGGAGTTGTGTGATTTCAGTATGACTTGAGTACCATCTAAGAGTTTTTATCCTCTTTTCTGGGTTCCACTGGAGGAAATTTGAAGAACAAATGCTTTGAAGAAGACTGGACCCTCTAGTGGTGGCTGAACAGTCAGAGGGATAGTCTTCATTGGAATAGAAACCATACCTCTGTATCCTGATTAAATTTAGCTTTATGCAACAATTATGTTTATCTAATAGTGCAGTGGATATAAGCAGAAAAATAGAAGAATAATTTCTTGTGAGGCTTTACCCTTGAGTTTGAAATCAGTCAAGTGCCATTATTTCAAGGCACTTCAGTCACTCACATGATTAGGTGTGGCTGACTTCCAAAGAAGGGTACCCACTTAGTCATGTGTGGTTTTATTAAAAGAAATTTACCTGTGTACCTGTCTAATCTTTAGAGTTACAAATGTCTTTATAAACTTAGTCCTTTGTAATTGGCTAGGAACTTGTTTGGGTGCTTCTGGAAACGTCCCTTCGGTGTAAGGACTTCCATCTTAATGCATTAAAATTATTTTATCCATTCAAAGTAGTTCTGTGCAGCCATAGTGTTCTAAATTTTCTTTTGTATGATTCTACTCTACCCAGTCAAAGGCTTTATCAGGCTTTAATAATTCTGTGTTAAGAGCCCTGCTTTGAGCAGATCTACTGGCTGCTCTTAGTAAAGTACATTAACATTTAAATAACAACAGCTGGGAGGAATGCACTCTTGTAATGGACATTATTGCTAATGTTTGAGCTTTTTGGAAATGTAAGCATGGATTCTTCTACATTTTGCATTTTCCCATCAAGCTAGATAGAAGGTTTTTGTCTTACAGTTAAAGAACTCAAGCAGCCACAGGAGGTACGCAGAGGAAAGGCAGAAGTGCACTTTTTTTGTTAACTGAGAATCTTTGTTAGAAAAATATTGAATATGAAAGTATGTTTGCTCAAATTGCTAAAAGAAACATGTTCCATATAGTAATTCTGAGAAGTTTGCAACAAATAATTTATAATTTGCGCTCAGTGAACTATGATGTTATAATGTAGAATGATGCTCAATTTAACAGAAGTATATTTTGTATGTTTCTTGACTGTACAGATAATTGTGAATTTGGAAGAGGATTTGACTAAGAAAAGAAAAATAAAATCCTCACCACTGTCAGACAGTGGAAAGAGAAGGAAAACTTCAGTCAAATCAACCACAAGTCCAAGTTCAGAAAATACCAGCTCAAGTGTCAGTGTACTTAACAGAAGTGTTTCACCCCCACCAGTCTTACCGCCGCAAAGTATTTCCACAGACTTTGTTACATCGTCTTTAGGGAGGGACTCTGAGCAAGACCCATACTCTCAATATAGTGACATTACAGACTCAAGTATTCCAGTTTTAGTGTCTTGTGAAAATGATACTTCAGTTCTTGAAGGTTCTTTCCGAGATGATGCTTTCCCTTTGACTCCCCCAGACTTGGATGAAACAATACGGGATGAAAAAATAAAACGACTTAAACAGCTCTTAAGAGAACGAGAAGCAGCACTTGAAGAGATGCGTAGAAAAATGCAGCAAAGCTGAAATACTGAAGCTGGTGTTCTGGACCATATTAATCTTCATTTCAGTGACTTCAAGAATAAATTCCTTGTTTAAACAAACTTGAATATTTCTGGTAGATGGAAGATCTTAATGAGGTTTACAGTATGTGTGTATTTAAAAAAGTATAGGTTTCTTGCTAAATACTGGAAATAAAAAGATTTGGACCATCAGATTCTGCTTCTGGGACATTATATATATTAAAGAATGCAGATAGGCATTTTTATTAGTGTATTCTCTATATTTTGAATTGAGGAGTTTCTGTATTAGTCCTAGCAAATAAACTTTCCCACTTTGGGATTCCATGGCCTAGCTCTTAGAAACTGAAAGTAAATTGCAAACCCCAGTTGTAGATATTTTTTTGTTTTCTTAATGTGCATGACAACTTTTATAAATTCCTGAGAACTGTCAATTGTCATATAAGGTCAATGGTCAGTGTTTAATAAATGCTATTTAAGTGATCCTGGAGTTAGACTTTAGGCAGTAATAATGCAGATATTTATACAAAACCTCTTACAGATGTGAAGATGGAAGCAGTAGAAACCCCTGCTGACAGTTACCTAGCTACGTGTCTCTTTACTGTTACTATTGTAAGCCTTTATAAGGCCTTTTGCCAGCTGTGCAATGTTGAAGCTTGGTTGTGAGGTTATTTTTTGCGGGGGGGAGGTGCATTTTTTAAAAAACAGAATTATGTTGAATAATAATTTGTTGAAGCAAAAAGGGCATATCGCTTTATCCAGGGGTGGTATCTTTTACATTAATTTGTTCAATCTTTATTTGAACATGTCTCTTGCTACCTTAATTTGATGGTACCTTAGTTTTGCATTGTAGGAGAGAATGTGCACTCAAACTGTCTTTACCATCATAATTTTTATAGATCTTTGTAGTATATTTTCCCAGCATATTCTGTCATGTGTTGTATGAGCGCCTTTCACTACCGTCTGTTGTCCATGTCATTGAATCTTGTAAAGCCCTTCTGTAGTTCTTCAGTCTTTGTTGTTACAGCCATGAATAACTTTTGCCAACAGAATCTGTCATTGTTCTTTTTCTTGTCCATTTATGATTATATTCAACACCACTGATCCCTGTAGAACTCCATTGCTGATTTCTGTTCATGGGAGGCTATTTGCAACTGTTCTTATTTTCTTTATTTTAATCAAATTATCATCTGTAATGTTTTTCGCTATTATCACGTGGATGCCTAGTGTATGTATAGGGTTTTGGTGAAGAATGTTGCTTTGGAGATAGATCTTTGGCGAGCCTAGTAGACTGTATCAGCTCTATGTTCATAATTAATATGCATCTTGATAGTGTAAAAAACTCAAGTGGATTAGAGAGACAGGACAGCCTTTTACAAGGGAAAAAAAAGATGGTCCCTGCTCTGAATAGCTTGAGATAGACCAAATGTAGGAGGAGATGATACACTAAACACACAATGGTGGGTGAAGAAGAAAGTTTATAATGGAACTAAACTCTTTAATGACTGAGATTGCTGTATAAGAGGCAAGTACCTGTGATAGAGCAAGCAATTAAGGGTGATATGATCATGGGCATCCATAGGTTCACTGTGTGTGGAGTGAATGTTTTGGGGCAGAAATCCCATAGTTTAGCATAGGACAACAGACACCTAATGAAAGGCTGATGCACAGCAGAGAAAATGATGTGCATGAATTGGGCCTCATGACCTACGTTATCATGCGGCCCAAGTGTCCCAGAGTTAGGAGCACATGCAAGACAGCTGAGTGCCTGAGGAAAGGACTGTTGGTTGGACCAGTGACCTGCATCCTGTAGCCTCACCGGCAGAGTTGCTTATGGAGCAGGTGTGCCCAGATGTGTGTTCTTTATTGGTAAATGTGCAAAGCAAAGAAGCTAATTTACGGGAGATGATTTTTTTGAGCAGCCAATGATGCTCGTGAAGAGGAAGTCTTCACTGCAGTCTCATCTGTGCTTGTTCCAGAAAGCATGAAAGAAGTGTAAGATTGGCCAAGCCTGCCTGTCAAATATAAGCAGTAGTGAGGAGGCAGTTATTTTGTGTGAAAAGTGGGAATATTCCCCACATGTATGTGGGTGTGATGGGTTGACCTTGTGGCTTGAGATAAAGACAGTGTAACAGGTTACGCAAAAGCTGCATGCAGACAGCAAAATAAGGTATCTAATCGCTGTGTCCTATCAGCCCACAGATGTTTAGTCATTTCCTGGGTCTCAGTGTGCATAATGTTTACTTGAGAAGACAAATGCTGTAACTGTAAATGTCCCTGCATCCTTCTTTTGTTAAGCTTTTATTTGCAGAGCATGACATCATATGGTATGGAATATCACTTTGATCAGTTTGGGGCAACTGTCCTGGCTATGTCCATTCCCAACTTGTCCGTCCCCAGCCTGCTTGCTGGGAGGGATGCAGAGAGAATATAAAGCCTTGATATTGTGCAAACATGTTCAGCAATAGCTAAAATGCCGGTCTGTTATCAACACTGTCTCCCTCACAACTCCAAACCAGCATCACGTGCGCTGCTGTGAAGAAAATTAGCTCCATTCCAGCTAGGATATGTCCCAATAAGGCGGGACAGGAATCAGAAAGGAGATAGAAGCAGCCTCGTGTCTTGTATCTACTGCTGCAGTCAGCTGTTGTGGTACTTTTCCAACAGATGTCACTCACCTATCCTGTCTTCTGACAGAATTCTTTCCTCTGTTTTCTAATGATCTCCAAAGAAATTAATGAAGCTGAGTTCACTTACCCTCTCCTTTCTCTGGGAGGATTCCAGGTTTGACATTCTGAGACACACCACCTTCTTTCCTCCAGAACCTCTTTTACCCTACAAAGTGGTCTGTTAGCCTGAGTTTTCTCTAGAGGCAATGATAAGATACTGAAAACTTGGAGACAAATCCTCACTGCAAGGTTTTGAAGAAATGTGATGAGTAGGATTTGGTGGAAAAAAGGGAATGGGCTATTTCCTTGCAATCTAGTAATGGAAGACACGTGGTGCAATTCAGAAGGACAAAGCCAAGCCATCTATGGAAGGAAAAGAGATGCCTTTCTTGGAACAACATCAACACAAAGTTGAAAGGATCACAGAGCCAAGAGAGGCCCCTTGGTGTGCTGATGTGGGAAGGCTGCACCAACGGCAGGAGCAAAGGGAATTCCAACAGCCAAGGACCTTGTGGGTTGTTGGAACTGCTTTTCATCCAGACACATCATCTGGAGCGCAGATTCTGTTTTTCTGCACTGTTCGTCCTTGAACTCCTATGATCTATTAAGAGTTTGTCTGTGACAGAAATACTGGGAACACTGGCTGTGACCCCAGGAGTGGAAGTTACTGGCAACCATCCCTGTGTGCAGCCTTGGCTGGCAGAAGGCATTGCAGTTACACACCATGCTTGCTGTGCTAAGTACATAGCAATATGAAACCCGTGGATTTAGGCTATGAATTAAAACTATTACTTTCAAGCAAATATTCAGGAAGAATCAGGGTAAGGCCTTTTAGGAACTTCTGGATCCAAAGAAGAAAAGTGGCAGTGAGTGCTGGACAAAACGGGTTGGGAACAAAGACGATACTGGGCCAGTTGCTAACGTGAGCCTAACCTGGTGACTGGGAGTATCTGGCCAGAACTATCCATGTGCAAAGATGTTACTTTTCAGCTAGAGGACAACCCACCACAGCACCAGCATTTCTGTATGAGAACATGAATCTTCACAGAGGTCTGTCCCAGCCATTTATAGAATCATAGAATCATTTAGTTTGGAAAAAAACCCTTAAGATCATGGAGTTCAACCATAAACTTAACACGGCCGAGTCCACTGCTAAACCATGTCCCTAAGCACCATGTCTACATGTCTTAAATAGCTCCAGGGATGGTGTCTCAACCGTATGTAGTGTGAGAGGCCACCTGGAAGCTAGGTACCCTAGAGCCGATCAGGTCATTTCTTCCTGGCAAGCCAGCAGTCAGCTGCTGGGGTGGAGGTGTGCAGAAATACTAGAAGATTAGTTAATCTGCAGATACTTGTTACCAGGGATGTGCAGGTTCAGCTTTCAAACTTTTGGACAGTGTGGAACCAACCCTAGACTTCCTACAGCATGTGATCTGAGTGAAGAAATTGCAACAGATTTCTAGCGGCACACTTTGCAGGGGGAGCATATACCAAGGCTGAATTTGGCAGAGCCTTACCTTTCCTCCTCTTCTGGATCTGGGAGGCGTAGAGCAGTGCAGTCTGAAGACGGCTTCTGGCAAATGGAGAGGGAGATGGCACTGCTTTCAAAAGCAAGACAATAAAAGCATAAGTAGTCAGTGCTGGATTAGTCCAAAGATCCATCCAGCTCATCATTGTCTCTCCAGCAGAGATCAACATGGAGGAGAAAATCAGAGTGGAGACCAATAGTGGATGCCTAGAAAAGAGTACAAAGACATAATGGTCACAAAAATGACCACAAAAATGATCAGAGGGCTGGAACACCTCTCCTATATGGAAGGGCTGAGAGAGTTGGGGTTGTTCAGCCTGGAGAAGAGAAGGCTCTGAGGAGACCTTACTGCAGCCTTTCAGTACTTGAAGGGGTCTTATAAGAAAGGTGGGGACAGACTTTTTAGCAGGCCTTGTAGCGATAGGACAAGGGGTGATGGTTTTAAACTAAGAGGGAGTAGATTCAGTCTAGATATAAGGAAGAATTTTTTTACAATGTGGGTGTTGAAACACTGGAACAGGTTGCCCCAAGCAGTGGTCAATGCCCCATCCCTGGAAACATTCAAGGTCAGGTTGGATGGGGCTGTGAGCAGCCTGATCTAGTTGAAGATGTCCCTGCTCATGGCAAGGGGGTTGGACTAGATGACCTTTAAAGGTCCCTTCCAACCCAAAGTAGTCTATGATGCTGTGATTCTATGATGCTGTGATTCTGTGATCATATGCAAGACTTCACTGGTACTTCTCATTTTCCAGCTCTTAAACAGATGTGGTATCTTTATGTTTAATACTCAATTTTTTTTTCTTTGCCTGTTACATTTTTCTGTTAACTTTCTGAAGTGAGTTTTGAGGCACTATGTCCAAGCAAAAAATGATTTTGTAGACTTTTTTTCATCTTCAGTCTTTCTTTTCCTAGACTGGGAAATTCTGTGTAGGTGCCCTCTGAACAGAAACTATCGCAAACTTTTGACCATTTTTGTTACCCTTCTCCATAGCTTTCCAGATCCGTCATAATCTTTTTCAGATGGATGGACCAGAACTGCTATACTGATGAAAATGTCATTGCATCATGGAGTTACAGTAGCATTTTGATGGTTTTTGTTTTGCTCTCTATACCTCCCCAATAATTTCTTATATTCCAGGGCTCTTTACTGTTGAGCTGGTATTTTTGTGGACTGATCTACTAAATTTGCTGATCTTTTTGAACATAACAGCTTATTCAGAGCTCATTATTGTGTATGGAAACAAAGGTTTTCATTCATGTACACTGAATTTCATAATTTATTTTATTGCTCAGTTATTTGGTGTTATGAGAACCTTCTGGAGCATTTTTCAATGTTCTTGAGAGCTGTGCCACTGGCAGACTTTGACATCTTGCTCTTCACCCACTTTTCTAAATAATTTGTGAATATTGAAGAGTACAAGCTCCAACAGGAGTATCTGGGACTTCTTCCTTTCATTAAGAAACTGACTGTTGAGTCAGCCTTTGTTTCTTCTCTTTAAACCAGCTATCGATACAGCTGAGGACAGTCCCTCTTTTGCCATAGCGGCCTGGTTTCTGTAAAAAGATGGTGAAGGAAGTCCATATAGATGATTGACCATTGATCCCTGTTTACAGGGACACCAATTCCTTTCATAAGCGCTACTGGATTTGTGAGGTAGGTCTTGTCTTAACTGAACCTGCAGAGACTTTTCTTTGGTTGTAGAGAATTGTAATAGAACAGAGAAGACCAGTCTGGAGGGAGAATGAGCAGCCATGGGAGAAGCAGAAGTAACAAGTGGCAGGAGGGCTGTCAGAATGGCAGCGTTTGATGGCACTGAGATTAGCAGGTCATCAGGATCCCAGCAGATCTATTTGTAGCTACTGAGGACCTCCAGCTCAGGAAACTAATGTCAGTCTAAAAAAAGGCTACAGATTAAAGTGAAAACTCAGACCTTTAAAAGATGATGGTGTGAAGAAAGGAGTCACGAGACACCTAGGTAAGAAGGGGAAGAACAGTAAGTAAATCCAGATGGTTCACACAAGTGAGGAAGGAGGGACAGACAAAAAGATCAATCTGTCAGCTCCTAAAGGGCATGAAAAAGTAGTTTCAAAGCCAGTGAGTAGTTGCCAAAATCAGAACCACCCAGGAGATGTGAGGAGGATGTGGAAGTTGGTGTCATCCTCCATGTTACAGCAAGCAACACTGTCCAGACATGTGGACACCTACCTTGGTACTTGCCTGTGGTTATGAGAGGGAGAGAGGATTTTAATTTAAAACAGTAAGATCTCCCATTGAAATTCATTACATTCTTGTTGCAATGTCACAATGTTTTCCTACACAGTCCAGCATTGCTATTCCATCAATCCATTTTTATTACAATTTCTACTTATTTTATTGGTATGGACAAAAAAGTGCTGCTTTTATGGCTCCATAGACATCCCTGGGAATGTTTCAAAAAGTTGGTGTTGTATTTGCCACTCTCCTGTCCTCTAGTACTAAAGCAGTTCTTATTAAGAACTTATTTCAGCTGTTTAATCTTTTTTTTCCTTCCGGGTTCTGTTTGAACATAAGAGTATAATCCCATTCATTCATAAACTCATTACTGTTCATCAGTTTGTTTTGAAATGTCTCGCCAACATCTTGGTTTCAGACAGATCTGTCAGTTCCCTGTGATGAAACGATGTGAACCTTTCTGGGCTCTTCTGTGGTGGCCATGGATACCAATAACTTAATTTTTTTCTGATAGACTTTTCTTTGAGGACTTGTTCTATAACTTGATCTCAAAAACCTGGCAAACTTCCTCTTGATGTTTGAAAACACATTTGTTGTCCCTTAAGTTACCTGCTTATTTGGATGCAAGTTCAATTTATCCAAGACTTTTTTTGCCTACCTCTAATGGCTGCCTTAACCCACTTCAGCCATGCTGGCTGTACCCCTTCTTCCCCAAGTCTAGCTGGCATTCATTTGCTCTCTAACAGTCTCCAGTGACTTGCATACATTTTGCCCTTTGGGCTAACCCCTTTAATTCTCTCTTTTATTTTCTTAAATTGATGATGGCCTGACTTGCTAATCATTTTTCTGTAAATAATAATACCCCCCCCCCCAAACCATAAAGACCTTGTTTCAATGCATAAAAGATGAGTCAGCTGGAACAGTTTCCTTCTGTAACACTACAAGGCTCTATCTAGCTACTGCCCCATCTTCTCAGAAGATGACGCTCAGTCCTTGCCATGTTCTCTGTTGGCTTTTTTCTTTGCAGCTTTACTGCATCTTTCTTCCACATTCTTCTCTACCACCAAACTTGCCCCCTGCCCCAAGATGGCAGCCTCCCATTTCACTTTGGGTGGAAATATATGATATTTTTGTACTCCACCTCTCCCACCTGATGAGTGGTGTTTAAGCTTAATGCAATCTGACAATCCTGAGCTGTCCAGGTGGTAGGGTGAGTATTCATCAAGAATTTGAGTGGCTGCTGGATGTTGCCATTCTAACAGGCTTTTCTCCTTTTTTTTATAGATGTCTTATGTTAGCACTCCTGTCAGTCATAGCAAGAGGGCTGTGACTCCTTGGCATGCCTCATCTCCAGTGCTGCTGACAGATGCCTCCATCCTTGCTGTCTTTGCAGCAGTCTGTGGGGCTCATTTCATGAGTAATGCTATAAAACTGCCTTGCACACCAAGCAGGTGAGAAAGTCAGCCCTCTTTTCAGTTATGGTCTGACAAGAAGACGCTGGTGTCATTTAGGTCACAGTTTCTCTAGCCCAAGTCTGTAGGTTTACTACAGTCAGCTGGGAGTAGAGGAAGAACAAGTTCACAGGAACTGGCAAGGACAATTAAGTATGAATGCAGCCACTCCTTAATGAGGAAATGGTGAACTCAATGGGAATTGACTGGAACATCTCACCTTGTTAGGGAGTAGCAGGAGTGGGGTTACCCCCCCAAAGAAGGGTGAGTTGGGGGTCACTTGGGCACAGGCAGTGCCTTCACCAACCACGGGAGCTGGGCCAGGTAGGTAGAGCAGTGTGGTGGTAACAGGGTCCATGGACAGCCCCAGGAAAGGTGAGATGATGAACGAGGTTCTGGGTCTGTCCAAGGTGTTCAGTCAGGAGCAGCAGGAGATGGGACTAAAGACAGGACTGAGTGCGCATTTGAGGTCCATGGAGGAGAGGAGGTTGGAGGAAAGTTACCTACTATCTAGGTCTGTCCACAAAATAAAGCCAGGGGCAGAACTGAAGGCATGTCTACCTACAACATAGCTCAGGCCAGGACTGGGTGCTCAAGCCTGGGCTCACACAGAGCTACTGGGCCATGGGCAAAGAGTGTGTGAGGAGGTCCCAGGTGAGGCTGGTCAGGACAATTAAGGTACTTGATGCCCTCAGGGGCCTGTAAGTCCTGTTGTAGTGAGGGAAGCAGGTCTTTAGGTTGACTGCTTGAGTCTTCAGACTGGCATCAGCCAGCACAGTCTGACCAGTGCCCAACTTCCTGCAGGGGGACTGGCTGTCAGAAGTCTTCAGTAGGAGAGGTAGGACCCAGCCCAGCCCTCAGGAGCGCTCTTCTGTGTTGGTGTGACTGCAGGGGAGGGGGAGAAAGAGGCAGAGATGTAGCAGGGGCATGTAACTCTGGAGCAGTTCATCAGGAGTATGGAGCAGTTCCTGGGTGCTACTCATCTCTGTCCCTTTAGAAAAGAGTGAAAGAGGAGGAAGAGGGTTATCCTAGCATTGAGGAGGTTGTTAAACTGCAAAGAGTTTGGTGCTGTTAGGTTGAACTTCTGTGGATCTGCAAATCGGCAAGAAGCCCAAGAAGTGGTACTGGGCAGGTGGTGGAGCATTAGAGTGGTTTGTGGGGGGGCTATGGGTTTTTAACTGCGAACTCAGGGATGTGCTGTTTTGGGTAGAGTTCAGACTCCTGGTAGCCTGCCTGTTGGTCTGTCTTGGCTGGCTTGTCACAGTGCTGTTAGAAATTTGGGGCTTTCTGGAGTAGGGATTGCTCCCGAGGGCAGCCTGTCTGATGCTTGTTGTCAGGATCAACCTCTCTGTGCTTGATAGTGATCCATGGGAGAGAAAGATGAAAGGAAGGTGATGCCAGGTGCCAGGGAAGGAGAGAAAAGCCTTGTCAGCAGGCAGGGTCCTACTAGTGCCTTCCTGAGAAGCTGCACCAATGAATGAGGTTTTTGTTTCTCCCCCTTCTGTACCAGGAAAAGGGCTCTCAGCAGGGATCAGGGCTCTGCAAACCCATGGCACTATGTCATTGTCATGACAATCTCCTGGTTAAGCCTTTTGCCTAGTAAGACTTAAATGAGGCATAGAAAGGGGGTTTCTGCTAGCTGAAACATCATGCTTTCTAGGTTGTAGCAGTTAACCAGAAACTGGGGTTTGCATATTGCCTCATTGGAGAGTATGTAGCCAAGTGTATGACTCTCCAGGGAGGCCCTGATCCCTAGGGATTTATCAGCAGCTAAAATATAATACTTGGGGAAATCTTCCTCAAGCTGTAGAGCCCTTGGGGTCTCTGTGACTCCACGTTAATCATATCTACTTGTCCTTGTACTCCACTGGCTTCAGTAGTTTGGCAGTTTTTTGGTTCCAAAGCTTGTTTTCATGACGTGGATGGTCTGAACTCTGGGCTGAACCGGGCAGCAAGTGCAAACAAAGCACAACTGTGATGGAGACATTCTATTTTAATCTGGGAGAAAGAAGTTGCCTAGGGCAGCTGCTGGGATTTCCAGGAGGCCTCCAGCTTAAATTCCTCTCCTGTTCCTTTACCTGCCCCTCCAGAGAAGGCAAGATGCCAGCATAAGCTCTTTTGGTGTGGGAGGAAACACATGCTAGAGCTGATGTAGCTGTAGACTTGAGCAATAATTTAGGAAGGAAGCTGAGTTATTCCTGCTAAATAGGCCCCAAAGGCAGCTGTTGGTAATGTATTCTGTAGGTCTGTGTGTATCAAATATCCCCTTACTTTGGTAGAACTAGAGCGAATGTATGTTTTTAAGGCTTCTGGCTTGGTCTAGACATGACTCCTCTGTGGGGGAGGTTGTCCCTATGAAAACACTCAGTATGAACAACACACTGGCACGCATCTGGGGTGTCTAGTACTGAAAGCCTTGTGGAGCTCAACCTCTGGAGCACCTTGACAAGCTGCAAGGTCAGGTTGAGGGCTGGTGACACCATACAACTGCTTTTGGAAGCAGCAAGAGGAATGAGCAGCTGGCTTGGGTTGGAGACTCAGGGGAGGACTAAGGACATCAAGGCTACAAGGACACGTGTGGTGCTCTATGCTCATTTAAGAGTCAGCGCTTCCGCCTTGAGCGAGCAGGGCATGGGCTGTGGCATCTAACTCTTCCCAGACTTGTGCATGTGGACTCTTGGATGAACCTGTCCATCTGCTCAAGCAACTGCCAGAGGTGGGGAAGGAAGGAAGAAATTTAGAGCATTTTCCTTGCAGGTTGCACAATGGATGAGTTGGCTTTGGGATCCTTCCATTCTGGCATAGTGTGCAGGACATGGGTAAGCCCCAGCTGCCCCAATAAGGGAGCTGCAGGTGCGGAAGGACGAGGCTGGAGCCCAGCTCTAGGCTGGGGGCTCCGTGCATCTAAAAAGACTTGGCCTGAGGAACACTGGCAAGGGCAAGGCAATGAGGGAGGTAAAATTGGGTGTGGTGGAAGTGATGAAGAAACACAACTCTTCAATAACCTTCATTTAATTCTTTCATGATATTGGCATGTGTAGAAATGTTACAGGCTTGTTTACAATACTGATAACATTTGCACTGCTCTGTGGGTTAACAGCAAAGCCCTTTGTGTCAAGTACGATACAATTACTTCATACATTTTTTTATACAAAATAAATGCTTAGAAATATCAACCATTATTGCTATTAGATTCCTGAGTTATGCTGAGAACATGTTCTTTTCACCTTCATTAGATGCTCCCTGCTATCAGCAGTGCCTGCTCATCAGTCACAAAGCTCTGCGGTGTGTTATAAAGGGTTTGTCCATGCAAGCTGACAACTGCATGCAGGGAAATTTTCTATGTAGGAAAAAGGAAAGAAAATTTAAGTTAGCAGGCTTGTCACTTGCTCAGCATGGGCAATTTCAGTAGTCAGATGAAACACCAAAATGCAGATTGGCTTTACAGCTATAAGACTGACTCCCAAGCTGTTCTCCTGCACCAACTCTGTCATTTGCCTTGCAATCCTAGTGTAAATGTCCCCTGTGACTGTGACAGATCTTGCAAGTGAAGCTGGTTAAAGCTAGTCTGATGCTGGAGTCTGTGCGTTAACACAGTAGGCATAGATCCTACTGAGGAAGAGAGGACTGCTTAGTGCTGTTCATGCTACAGGTCTTCCAGCCTTGATGACTAGTAATACAAGGCAGCCCATCTTGTATCCTGTTGGGCTATTTAGAGCTTGGAGAAGCAGAGCACTTAATTGTAACTTCATTTTACCTGAAAGTCACGGATATAGGTGAGGAAAAAGCTGAGGAAGGAGAATGCTAATGACCACTCTGAGATGGTACTGATGATGTGAGCTGTGTAGCCCTGTGTAATAGCAAGAGGGAAAAAAAAAAATCAGTGTGAAAAGCTCCTCTTGAACCTGCAATGGCACAAAGATGGCTTGCGCATATGACATCCTGCATCCAAAGCTATTCCATCTGGAGAGCAAAATTTCTTAGACTGTCTGGAGTCTCTAAGAATGAAGTGCTGAACTCAGCAGAAGAATGAGAATGACCAGGAAAGCACCTGCTCCACACAACTGGGATGACCCCCACTGGGAATTTAATATCCACCTACAAAACCTGAAGGCTTAATGGACAGCTTGGCATGACTAACAGCAAAACCCCTTTACACAAGTGAGGTTCTAGGCCTTCCTTTGGATGTAAGCAGACTTCTGAGTGGCTCCTTCTGCTTTATTTAAAGGGAGGGATGGGAAAAGCCCTCAAAACCAGCCTGTATAATATTTCCTCCAATAAGCGCCACACCTCCAGCAGTGCCTGGAAAGGATGAGGATGGCCAGGGAGACAGGCAGATCTATTAA
Source organism: Elanus axillaris (assembly GCA_026212715.1). NCBI lineage: Eukaryota > Metazoa > Chordata > Aves > Accipitriformes > Accipitridae > Elanus > Elanus axillaris. The sequence goes on from JANZLQ010000055.1 coordinate 6,270,192, forward strand.
GAACTACATGCCCTTTCTCCGTCCTGCTTGGGATCCTTCGCTGCCCAGCACTTGGCACTTCAATGGTAGCTCTAACACCCACCTGGCAGCAGTCAGGAGTTTTGCTTCACTACAACCAGCTGGCATGTGAGGTGCATTATTTACAGTTACTGTGTAACAGTGATCAGGAATTGCTGACTGGCACAGACCAGACAGCCTGGTAGCTTGACATCTCATTGGGGCAGTTCAATTACTGCCCACGAGTCAGATGAATTTGAACTAATGCTTGAAGCTGCAACTGTTTTGCTCAGAGCAGTACTTTAGCAGTAGCTGCATACTGGCTCAACTGGTAAAGCTCGCTTGTTCTCTCCTATCCCAAGTATGTGCACACAACCACAGTAAGTGCCCAGATGCATCTGTCACTGCAAAGAATGTAGCTGTTTTTTGTTCTCTGCTTATTTTCTCCACTCAATCACTTACTTTTTCCTGTGGGTCCCAGTGCAACTTCTGCACTAGATTCGTTCCGTACAGGCCACTGTATAAGACAACTGAGGAAATAAACACTGCAAAGAAATATGTTAAGGAAGATTCAAGACCAAGAACAAGCAACTTGGAAATTTCAGACTCGGCTCTGCATTGTGTCAGGCTGAGGCTGTAGGGAGATCTCTATGTGTTTTCCCCAAGGTTTCCTCAGGATAATGAACAGTAATGGTGACATGGACTGCTTCACATCATTCCCTTCAACTTGTAGGTTGTTCCAACTGTCTAATTACTGTCACATAGAAAGGCTAATTCTAATCTAAATTGATTATCTTTGTTCTCTGTATGCTGCATGTTGTTATACCTCCTTGATCAAATACAGGGTCCTTATGAAAGCATTTAAACTATGATCAATTGTGAATACTTACTTTCCATTTTGAGTTTCTTTTTAGTGGTATTTTCCAGGCTAATAGTGTCTAGACCTCTTTCTCTAACTGCTTTTCAACTATTCAACCACTGTGAATTCTTGGTATGTGGGTTACAGGTTGGAATACTTGCAGCCACTTGCAGCAGAGATGGTTGTTAGCTTTTCTGTTTCCCTCTTAGTTCACCAAAGGGTTGATAACTGCTTTGGTACAGCAGCCAAGGAAAAACCCACACGACAATGATCAAATGAGGGATCAGAGACCTGGGCTCTTTCTAGAGTGATTGAGATGTCACTTTTTCAACATCTTACAGAGGGAAGGTGTACTACATCAGTGCTACTGCCTTTATATATGAAACTTGGAGCATTAAGTTATAGAGGATCTGATTTTCATAGGATTAAGATATTAACTTCTTCCATCATTAATGAGGTTAAACATCAAGATCCTCCTGATGTGGAAGATTAGTTTTGGTGGTGAACAAGGCAGAACTTACTTACACAAATATGTCTTTGAAAACCCAGACTTCCAAAGCTTATTAAAAAATTGACTTGAGTGGTCCAGGGAGCTCTGGTCACTGATCTGAATGCAAGATACCCAGTTCTCTGCTAATTAAAATGTACAGCTTTAGTAGCTGTTAGTTACCTGCCTGAGTTACTACTGCATTGGAAAGAATTTACTCATCATGATACCAAAATAACTGGCTTCCATCCTCTCCTCATTACAAAGCAGGTAATTAACTGTGTTGGCAATTCTGTTGTTTCACTCCAGCAGAGGATGAGGAGTATTTTGATAGAATCATAATAGGTTGGAATAGAATCATTTAGGTTGGAAAAGACCCCTAAGATCATCTCATCCAACCATAAACCTAGCACTGCCAAGTCCACCACTAAACCACGCCCCTAAGCACCACATCTACACATGTCTTTTAAATATCTCCAGAGATGATGACTCAACCCCTTTCCTGAGCAGCCTGTTCCAATGCTTGACAACCCTTTTGGTGAAGAAGTTTTAACTAATATCCAATCTAAACCTCCTCTGGCACAAAGCTGTTTCCTCTCATCATTTGTTACTTGGGAGAAAAGACCGACACCTACCTTGTTGCAATGAGAATAATAAGGTGTCCCCTCAGCCTCCTTTTCTTCAGGCTAAACAAACAGTTCCCTCAGCCACTGCTCATAAGACTTATGCTCTAGACCCTTCACCAGCTTTGTTGCCCTTCTCTGGACATGCTCCAGCACCTCCATGTCTTTCCTGTAATGAGGGGCCCAAAACTGAACACAGTATTACTCAAAGTGCGGTCATACCAGTGCCGAGTACAGGAGACTGATCACTTCCCTAGTCCTGCTGGCCACGCTATTTCTGATACAAAAGGTACATTTGCTTTTGCCTTCCAGTACCAGTTACAACCATTTCACCTATGGCCACAGACTTCTCCCTGTTATCATCTTTCCCTTATTACATTACGAGCTGTTGATTTAGAAGGTAGTCTTGACAATTTCCCTTTTCTTCCCCTTACATACATATGTGTGTATGTATCATTATTTCTACAGCTTTCTACAGCTTTACTTCCCTCTAATTTTTGTTAGACCACGCTGGTTCATAAACCTCTACAGATTTGGGGTTTGTGGGTTTTTGGCATCTGTAAATGGTTCTTAACTTGCAGCAGAGCATATTGTTCCATTTTAGTCCTCCCCAATTGTATTTGGCTTCTAACTGTTCAAAGCTGAAAATCTTGTTCTTTGCTAGCACCAAAAATTTCTGCTAGGGACAGTAATTCTCTAAGTCTCACAGATTACTGCCTTGCTCTGTGTCAAGCCTCCTCAACAGGTAAAGGTCCTTCTTGCTTCTTTATAGATAACCAGCCTATGCTCTAACTATTGCTTCTTGTCTGACTAGTACAGATTGTATAATCTTGCAGTAGCAGGAATGGGAGCTCAGCGAGACGCTTTGTCACTGGGGAATGGGGTGTATGGTTTAATGTTGGTTTTGGCTGCCAGCCTAGAAATAAGTGGAATTGGTGGGGATTAAATTAGTGGCCTTGATTCAGCTGCAAAAGGGTCAGCATTTAAGCAATGATTTTTGCACAAATGTCTTGTTTTTTGAACTGTAGGATGGGCAGGGGAGGAGATCAGAGGTCAAATCTGTCTTCTGACTCAACCCTGGCAATATGCTCCAGAATTGTCTCTCTGACAAATGCCAACACTTTAAATCTGCTCTGGGAGCCAGCTGGCACAGTGCGACTGCTGCACATGGTTACATTAGAATTTTCTCTTGCGCTACATTCTGTACTTCTCTTTTAGTTGTATCCAACTATAAAACTTGCTGCAGCATTCCTGTCACCAGGGAACAGGCACTTTTATTTCCTACCTGGCTTCTTTCCCCTGTTAAAGCCACCTCTCTTAAGTACACTTCCCTTTTCCCCTATCTTTCATAATACACAGCCAGACCTCTTTGTGATAAACTCTTATTTTGCCATTTTCAGTCTCTGGTGTGCAGAAGGAAAGAAGAGAAAGGGTGGTAACCATCCCTCTGACCTTTTTTTATCACCCAGTGACTCACTTGTGGGCTTAACCTGGTAGTTCCCTTTTTCCTAAAGTTCCCAGGTTGCAACACAGACTATGAATAGATAGCATGATACACACTGTACATGTAAAGATGACAGGCCTTCTGTGGCACAGCCTTTCACATTGGTAGGTTAAATTAATGTAGATGCAAATACTGTAATTTGTGAAGGCTGCTCTGTTTTACAGTGACACTGCACTGCAAAAGGATACTGCTTACGATGCTTGAACAACACCAGAGTAACACGGTCAGACGGATCCAAAAGACATCTTTGCTGTGAACTTCTGGCTGCATCAAGTAGGATAGGACGGTCTGAACCAGCATATAAATGGCCCCTACTCCGAATGTCAGGCAGGCTCCAACCACATGTATGTAGTACAGAATACATTTCTAGGGAAAGAAAGCACTGCTTGTACAGAATCTGGTTTCATTTTAAACTCTGAGAGCAATCTTCTTTGGCACTCCACCCACTCATTTACCTTCTTGTATCCCAAGCTAAGCAGTCCTGGAACATGCTAGTGAGATTTTTCTTGGAAACCCCATACAGATTTAGCTGGAAGCCAGCACCTGCCCGCCTTCTGTATTGCTGCTTTTGTTAAGCTCTTGTGGCCAAGTTACAGGTCACAGCTATATCTTAACTACAGGAATTTGCAAGAGATGTTCTTATTAGCCATAATGGACAGTAATACAGAAACTGGATGAAGGAATCCCTGCAGTTGGGCAGGTAATGAAAGTGACAACAGGCTATCTACTGAGCATTTCTAGCCCAGGAATCTGTACATCTGTGAAATATAATGCAATACAAGATAAACACAACACAGTTCTAGTACCCAAAATGGGATTAAAAATAATGAGGTTTAGCACTTCTTTGACTTACTCTAGTTTGAATAAGTCTTGTTTGTCAAATCAGTATCTTTGAATACTCAGATGGAACAAGGTTTAATCAAGCAGTAATAATTCTTAACTTAAAAAACACTATAGGAGACTCAACAGTCAAATAGTAAAACTAATTAAAACTAGAAGTTATTCCAAGAAAAACAACCCAACTTAAAATTTATGCCCTGAAAAATCACATTGTGTTCAGTCCTTTCCTCCGTGTTATCTTGCCAATTGCACAATGCAAGGCCTGGCAGCCTCCCTGCACTGTGATTGTGCAGGTGATCTTTTATGCCCTAAAGCATGAGACTGATTGTGTATTTTACTGAGTAACTATTAAGAGCAGGAATTGGAGTCACCCTTTCCTCACAATCTCCACGTGTACGTTATGTGCACAAACAAATTTGAAGTGCTGCATCCACAGTATAGGAGAGGTGGGAATCTGTATTTAAATAGTGAATAACCAAGTTGCAAAGGTATGTAGTCCAAAATCATGTTTTGTTCAGTGATGAGGTGTCATCAGAGAGAAATCTTTGCCCTCTATGAGAGGAAATCAATAGCCACAGCTAGAATAAAGCAATAGTACTGGCTGAACAGCATGAATTAAATCTCCCATGAGGATGAGCCCCATGCTATTGCTTTGACTCCTAGCAGTGAGAGCTGTCTGGAGCTCTCTGCATGACAGCTGTTCCCATACCCCTTCTGTTCACCTTTGTGTATTTTCACACTTCAGTTGTCTTCAGTAACTAGTGGATTCCAGGGGGCTTTGGCTCCTTTTGCTTCTGGGGTGGCCCTCAACCAGTCCTCAGTATCACTTGGATATGCAGGTACATCACTTCCAATTTTTCTCTTGCTCAAGATTAAATGCTACACAAACTAGTTAACAAATTAACATATACTTTCTATATTTTGATTATCTTGAAATCTACAGAAAGTAGACATACCCTCTCCTGACCAGTGGTGGAAGGAAATGATGGAGCTGAACGCAGCCTGGAGGCTTTTGCTTGGTGGATGTGGTAGGGGAGGCTGTGACCTCTGGGTATAGCTAAGGCTCTAGAAAAAAGTAAACGGATTGAGGCCTCCAAAAAAACCCCAACCCCAAAATGAGTGTGCTGAGGTTTCTAAGACAGGGGCTGCTTAAGCACTTGGAGAGCTGTGCTAGGGTAAAATGAGAAGGGGAAAAAGGTGGAGCTTTCCAGGAGCTTTTTCTCTTTGCTTTTCCTCGGTCCTAATCCAGCAGGACACCGAGGTGACACTGCAGCCTCTAGTGGCTAAAGGCGCCACTACGGATCTCCAGAAAACCCAGCAGGTAATTAATATGATGAGGCTAGCAACTGTACAACTGTCTTGCATGTAGCAGCCAATGATGAAATATAGAAGCAGCCAATGTAGAAAGTGGCCCTACTGCTGATGTATGTGAGAATATCAGATTTTTTTTTTGGAAGGGGTTGGAAGTGTTGCAGAGGAAAAAAAATAGAGACACTGGGATGGAGAAATTCAAAAGCTGATTAACGCTGCAGTATTTTCAAGAACTGCGTGAGTTTGAAGGAAAATATACCTAAGAGGGCAGATTTTTCAGAGCTGGACTTCTTGTGGGGTTGGGTGTTTTTGTTCGCTTTACTTCTAATTGTAACAATTTTTGAATATTTGATACCTGATTATCCTGAGTCAAAAAACAATATAGTTGTGGTCTTTGAAAGGCCTGGCTCTGGATGAAAATCTATAAGGAGATCTAAGATGAGTTTGCTTTCTGCAAAACTTGTGGGGTTTTTAATGTTTTGAAATTTCATGAATGGGTGATCACAAGTCCCAGTGGATAAAGCAAATAAAAAATTATTAAGAAATTCTATATCAAAACTTATTTTTTTAATGATTTTCTGTACGGAATTTGACAAAAAACAAGTTTGCCCTAAAAAGTTTTGCTTTCAGCAAAAACCCCATGTTATCAGATAGTTCAGCAAACAAACACACACACAACTCTGGACAGCTTTAGGACACTGCAAGCAAAGCACAAACCTGGAAATTTGCAATAATGCAAAGTCCAAAACAGCTCATCAATCCTAGTGTAAGGCCAATCTTATTAAGCTTGATGATCTTGGATTTTTCCGGATTCAAAGCGTAAACTTGTTTATAACGGACGTACATGGTAGCCATACCTGTTAATGAAGAACCCAAAGCAGTAAGATTCTCAGCTGGTGAGTAGACTGTCCTTTTTTAACTGGGAGGATGCCAAGTGAGAGAGGCAACTATTTAAAATATAAAAACTGTCTTAAGGTACACTGAAATAGGAAAGCTGAGAATCTGGAAGTCAAAACAAATAATATAATGGTAAACAAGTCAACCTACTAGATTTTTCTGATCTCTTTCATTTGAAAGACATACTAGGTTGTTTTTCCCCCTCTCCATAATTGCAGCACAAGTAAGGTGACTGCCTTGAATTCGCATTTCTATTTTTCTTACTAGCCTGCTGGGTTTTTTTTAAACACATTTTTAGCCTTCTGGAATCTGCAGTTGTCACACTGGCTTTGTGGATAACATCACTGCCATGCACTTTCCTCTTAATTGCTTAAGATAATTAAGATTGATTGCTTAGAATTTAGTTTTTTACTGTGAATTATGGGCTGGCTAATGATCTGAATAAGGACATTAAATTGTTTAAAGCTGTGTGCGTTCCAGAACTGCCTGCAGTTTGCCAAGGACGGCTTTCTATACTCACCCAAGAAAGCCGAAATATTTAACATGATCCCAAATAAGCATCTTTCAGGAGGTATTGTCCCTGTATCACTGGAAGAGATAAATGGGATGATACATATTTATCTATACTAAAACTACTTGCAACACAACTTTACTTTTTTCAGTCTACAAAGGAACCATAAGAAACAGATTTGTAAAAAACCCTCCCAGATATTTTTCACTGAATTTCTCATTACTGGAACCATACTGTGCTAGTTTGAGCTGTAGAATAAGCATGATAAAGACATGCTATCCTTAGAACAAGGAATGAACATGCTTGGTATAACTATTCCTTTTATACTGATCTTGATTCCACAAAAGGTGAATAAATAGTATTAAAACTGGAAAAATGAAGAACCTGGAAAACTGAAAGACCAAAACCAAGGTCATATGTACAGCTTTGAAATAATGCAATTGGAAATGTAGACTATAGTACAGATTTACTGGTGCAATGAAACCTGGTGACAGCGAGACACTTTACTCCAGAGGGTTGGAGATGCACCCCCAGTTTTCCTGTTCATCATCATTTTAAGGACATATTCACACAGCCACAGCTTAAAGCTTAGACTTTTGCACAAAAATAGACAGCTTTAAATAGTATTACACACAAATAACTATAAACAGCTAGTAACTTTAGAACTGGAGCTGTTAGGTAAGAACTGCTGTTTAAAGTTTGAAGTTGGGGAAGAATTCACAGGCTTGAGAGGCCAATTCAATACTATGGTACAGTATGAATGTTACTGACCTGATGTAGGGCACCAAAGGGTCGACATGGTGTAGGACAATTGCAGTAATGTATGAAAACACAAAAGATGCAGCTGACCAAACAACCAAAGCTACAGGCAAGAAAGAGAGGCCTTGCTGAAACCACCACATTTCAGTGCTGACTTCTAACTCCGACCGCTGTGAGGAATCAAATACAAAGTTTTATTATTCATAAAGGTTTTACTTTTCTTGAGGCAAGCTGCTTCAAGTACAGCAATTTGATATTGCTTGCAGTCCTGTCCTGCAAACGCAAAGTGAACATTTGACTTCATGGCACACTAGCAATCATAAATAAGCAGAAATAACACCCGGAAATGTTAATTCTGAAATTCTTAGAAGATCATGACAAAAGAAACCAGTAGAGTCACTTTACTACACATCTTGGCATTTGTTGCTGCCAAAATTAAGATCAAGTGGGTCATTGTGAGCAACTGACTCTATTTCTTCTTACCCTTGTGTCATAACACCATGCCAGAATTAGTAAGGCTGACAGAGAACATGTCCCAGTAGTGACAGTTTAACTGATAGGGGCTGTTGTGGAGCCTCTAACTTCCATTAACAATTAGCCAAGTAGACATGGAGGAAATTACCTAAAATTACTTTAGTATCTGCACTCATTTACTACCTGTCATGCTGTGTGAATCAACATCTGTTATAAGCATAACTTAAAAAAGCTCACAGGTATCTATAAGCAAGAGCTGACTGCTGCCAGCCACAGCCTTCAGACTCAAGGGCTACTTGTTCCTGGTGGCAGTAGAGCAGCTACCATGTTTTTACAGGTGGGAGGAAAAGGTCCATTTACAGTGGAGTGAAATGGCTAACTCTGTACTTGCGCTATCCAGTTTGGTTAAGTCCAGCCTGATGGTAAATCTGTGTCTCTACCTGCAGTTCTCTAAAAGCAATAATGTGCAGCTCTGTCACCCTGGTGAGCCATGCAGAAAGAACTGTGATTCCTCTCTACTCTTGCTACTAGAAGGAAGTAATTCAAATTACTTCAAATACAAAGTTAAACATACCTGATTTCAGAATCCCAAAATGGCTGCCATGGGATGGGACCTCTGGAGGTCATCTTGTCCCACCCCCCTGCTCAAGCAGGGCCAGCCAGACCCAGTTGTGCGGGACGGCTTTTGAATATCTCCCAAGGATGGAGATACTACAACCTCTCTGGGCAACCTGTGCTGGTGCCCAGTCATCCTCACAGTGAAAAAGTGTTTCCTGATGTTCAGACAGAGCCTCCTGTGTTTCAGTTTGTGCCCATGGCCTCTGGTCCTGTCACAGGGTGCCCCTGAAGAAAACCTGGCTCCATCTTCTTTGCACCCTCCCTGCAGGTAGGGAGATGAGATCCTACCTGAGCCTTCTCTTCTCTAGGATATACTTGCCCCTGCATTTTGTGCCATTTTACTGATGGCATTCCCTTACATTTACACTAGTGAGAAGAGTACATGAAGTGTTTAAGCATAGTTGAAACTGAAGACTGTAAATGGAATATGAAACAGGGTAAAGGTGAAGAGCAGATAACAAAGAGTACAGATCCAAGGGCTTCCAGGCAAAGGTCAAACAGTATGTGAGAAAAGCAAAATAATGTTGAGACAAAATAGGAAGGACTGCAGCACTGAGAGGTTTTAGGAGGTGGGCATTGCCTAGAGCATGAGAGACTGAAAGAAAGGAGAAAGGGAAAAGGAAGAAAGAGATAGGAAGCACCGAGACTGAAAAGTCTCATGAGAGGAAAAAAAGAAGTGGAAAAAAAAGTGGGTGAATCTTGCAACAGATCAGAGCTGATCAACTCCTTTGCATCTCACTTAGGAGACCTCAGCACTCTTCTGACATGGATTTACTGCACTCAGCAGATTATGTGGTCACTGGCAGACCTTTGTCATATATCTCTTTGCTGACCTTTGCAAGCCCACATCTCTAGGAGAGCTTGTGGAAAGCCAGGCTGTTAGATTCATCACATAATGCATAACAAGGCATAATGAGAATTGCTCATTTACCAGAAACTGGTGTCTTGTGTTTGTGCTGCTTTTAAGCCTAGAATATCAGTGGTTCAAACAAGAACACATGAGCTTTGGCATGCTCCTGGGATGTAACAAAAGCCAACTCTAACTGATAACCCTTGAAAAGAATGTACAATTACATCCTTGTAAAATTGAAGGTTCAGCTGCTTGTAAGGAAGGTGTTGGGTAGCAGATGAAGGTGTCTAACAGGAGATGTAGTGAATAAGAATAGAGTGATAGGATTAAAGGTGCTTGCTTTCTTACCCTTAAGCTTCCATTTTTAAGCTAACATTTGCCCTCTAATGTTGACTTTCATTTTAAGACTAATGCAGTAAAAATAGTAATGAATATAACTTCACAATCCCATCTCTTGTATGAGTAAATTGGGAATTTGAAAGAGAAATGCGTATTTTGCACGGCATTCTCTTGTTACAGATGTTACATGCCTGGGCATGTGATTCAAAACTTCAACCAGTCAGTCTGATGCTTAGATTTTACTTTTCCTTTAGCATTTAAATGTTAATAGTGCCTTAGCTTTATTTCTGAGCTAATAGATTTTTGCCTGAAAACAAACAAACAAAACAATATGCCACATACCTGAGAACAAGGGCATCAAAAGAAATGTCACCTCAAGGGGAATCCAAAATCATCTTTCTGGTGAAGTTCCACATTCGTTTCATTTTTTTCCTAAATCCTTGAGATATAAAGGAAAATAATCAAGATGTGAGGTACTTCTACACCTCTTACTCTGTAGTATTTATTCGCCTTCTTAGCATCTTCTATTAGTCATTGCTGCTGACGATGTTGGATTAGATGGACTGTTGGCCTGACACAGTATGTTTTTCCTGTGTTCCAAGTGGTTTAAGGTATGAAGCTTGTGTATGGTGGGATGGTAGAAATGCAGAAAAGCAGGTGTTTAAGACTTTTTAATTTGCTGAACTTGTCTACACAAAGATTTCACTTGAAGTGAGAAACTTTTAAGAAAAATAAGTGCAACCGTTTTAATGCAATTGAAACCAGTGCCTACGATCACTGCTTTCACATAAGGAAGAGAACAGAACATGGAGTCATCCTGTTTCATTGTGGATGGGCATCCAGTGTGATGCTGGTGCTATGCTAAATATGTGGCAGGATAGGTGTTGAAGCAATCTGAATTTAACCAGACATCCCACAACTCCTGTCTTCATTTGAGCAGCTGCCACTTGCACACACTGGAGAAGATGTCAGAGAGGAGATACTGTGCGGCATTCCTGCTAGCTGGTGATATTCATAAGCTTGCACAGATGTCTGCATTATTCATGTACTGGTCAGATGCTGCTTTGGGGTACTGCTGTCAGGTGGATGCAGTGGGACTAAAGTTATGTGGGGGTAAGACTCCCAGGCAAAGCAGCTTTTCCACCTGTTGGAAGCATCTGCATGCCTATGCAGATTGACTTACCTGGACTAAGGTAAGGTTAGTAAAGCAGAACAGCTATTCCCAACTCCCTGGCTATTGCTCTTATTACATAATAAATGTGTCCATGCAGGCAGGGCTCCAGAGCAAGCCCTGCTGCAGAGAAGCCCTCAGTCAGTCAAGACTGGGCATCTCTGCAACCTACACTGTCACTCTCCCAGAGCTAAGGCCTGGACACAAATTATCCTCATTTTCATGTGGTCAGTCCTAAAGAGCAGTGTGGTAGCTTCAGCTGCAAGTAGAGAGCTCAGGTGAGGCATGACTTCTCACCGTGAATATAGCTGCAGGCTGGTACATCCCAATGGCACAGGAATTGGAGCTGGTTTGGGCTCTGTAAGAAAACTGCAGCTCTGGTCCTCTTACTTGCCCAGACATAAACCCCTGACAAACTCTCCTCACATTTAAAACTCTTCTGTAACTTTTTCACCCACTAAATTCTCTTTCTAGCTCTGTCAAGATCTTCCCTGAATTCTTATCATCTTCCTTCATCTTCCTGTTTAAATTTTTCCAGTGAAATCGAGTCTTTTTTTCACGCTATTATGTGGGCAGACTGTATATACCAAACACAGGCTTTGTTCTGTGCAAAGCACTGTGTACATTTATGGCACCATCTGTTCCAGGCTGTAAAAACTTCGCACTGCTGCAGATACACTGTGTCAGTGCCAACTCACAGGGCTCTGAACATGGAGCGTCTGGGCGAGCAGAGGCGTGTAACAAGGCACCCCAAATCACTGGGAGGCAGGATGGAATTGCCTTGCAGTTTGCCAGCTGGAACGTCCTGAAATAAATTATTATTAACACCTCATCCTGTCCTATTGTTTTCATCAGTGAGAAAGAAAACACACTCAACCTCCTTGTTTTTTCACAAGGTCCTTTGCCAACTGATTATACAATGGCAATGGCTAGCCTCTCTTTTCAACATAACTAGGGTTTTCTTAAACATTATCATGATCTGTAGGCACTTTTGTGTCCTAAGGGGGTTTTTAAGCCCCAGATTGAGTATCACACATCTTTCCTGCAGTAGACATTATCACATCATCATCAAAAGCAAGTCAAGGAAGTGTTTCAAAAGCAAAAGAGATTTTAACCATCTCTGAGGTTTTTCTCTAAATGCAGGAAGTGTGCGGCAGCACCCTGCACATGCTTGAGTATGCAGAATAGAAACTACAAATGAAGATGAGAGGTGGCCAAGACCACTAATGGCAGAAAGTTAACATTAACTAGAATGATAATGCTGAAAAGATGCTCAAAGGACGTGGGGAAAAGGGAAATTTCTAAATTAATGCTGCTACCCTGATTGCCAACCTGCCTCTTCCCTACTCTCTTAGTAAGACAGGCAGACATAAAGCCATACTAAGGATACTTCTTTTTCCCTCCAGCAAAATATTCCAACAGACACAGTGTTGAAGGAAGAAAGAGAAAGCAATTTGCTGTGTGCATTCCTAAGAAAACACAAAGGTTGAATGGCAATGAGTCAGAAAGGGACTGAACATGTTCATTTCAGCAACTTACCGTCAGGGTCAAACTGATAACAACAGTTAAAGGTTGCTAATCCTCAATGGGGTAGAAGTAAGACAGTAGGAAATGTGTCACCTTTGTTATTCCCACTGCAGGGTAATGACAGGTGACTCATTTTGAGTGTTTTGTTGGTACAGACACCAAAAAAGTTGCTATTGAATCTTTTGGGTATGGGAGTCAGCTTCCAGAGAGTTGAAGTGAGGATCTTTATGCCCTCGCTAAGCCCCTGCTACCCAGCTGGGGAAGCAGCAGAATGGCGCAGCGCCAAACCAAACAGAGCCAGGCACAAGATACCATGACATAAGGATGTACCAATGCCTGTTTTAGAAACCTGGCATGCCATGATACTGGCCTGTCGCTACAGCTGACTGAAGAGCTCAGTGTCCAGGCTGAATGCACGCTACCTGTCAGTCCAACCTGTCTAACCAGAGAAAAGCAGCTAAAAATACGTGAGTACTCGAAGCAGAGCACAGGAGACAGTTTCCCACATTACAGCTGGGGAATCGAAGTTACTGCAAGGTCACAGAGAGGGACTGGAGGTGCCCAGTGCATGTGGGACAGCTCTGGGTGGTGAGAGGGAAAAGGAACCAGGATGGAGGGAAGGTTTAGGACAGCAGCTGGGCAGGAAGGAAGGGGGGAGGGAGGGAGACAGATGGAAGTGTGAACGGAGCCATAAAACCTTGCAAAAGCGGGGATAGGCAATCATTTCACATTTTGGCACAGCCGCCTTCCGCGACGGCTGGAGAGCCTCACTTTTAAGAGCTTGCTGCTCTCCTCCTCTGCCACCTCTCCCGGAGCTTCCCCATGGCTCGGGGTTGATCTTGGAGAGCTCTGCATGAAGAAACAAATAAATCAATGAAGCCAGAGGATTCGGCAAGCGCAGCGAGCAGGCAGGGACTCGCGGAGAAGCAGGGTGGGGAGGGACCAGGAATCCCCCAGCAGCAAAGCACCTCCAAGCAGGGCAGCCAGCTACCAGGCTCCTCGTCCCGGCCACCGCCAGCCCCCGATGGGGCCAGCACGGCTTCGTCCCCTCGCCGGGACCAGTGAGGAGCCCCACGGGGTCTTGCAACGCGCCCAGTCCCACACACAAGCACCAGCGGTGCCACGCGTGTTTGGAGCAGTCGTAATGGGGCCTGAGAAACGGCTCCTTTCTCACGCTCGAGCCCTGAAAACTGCCAAACTGAGCCCTCGTGCAAAAGAGGCTTTTGACTTTTATTCTGTCCTCCGCCACCTTCCTCTCAACAATGTGTTTCTGTGCTGAGGAAGTATTTCTTCACATTAGGAAAACGTGGATGGGAAGAAAGTCAATATAAACACATCATTAATCACCAGATATTTCCTTTTTTTAGTTCCGAGTACTTTAAACAACAATGAAATATAAACAAAAATTACTTCTTTTCAACCTGTAGTAATAACGGCCGGACCATTAACTGTTTCCTTATCCATCATCGTGACAACAGGCAGTTAGTTATATGGCAGCTCCCAAGCAAACAGTTCGAAGACAGGTTCTTGTTGCCATCCCTGTCTCACAAAAGCGTGTGCTGAGCAGAGGGGGCAAAAGATCCCCCAGGATCATGAAAAAGGCCTGATCCAAAACGCTTTTAAAGTAGTGAAATCCATTGCATTGACTTCATCTGGGGATTTGGGGAAGACCTGAGTCAGAGTGTGGAAAGGCAAAAGCACATCTCCTGATGCCCTGAGCATTTGTCTCCTAGATTAAATCATCATTTTCTTTTATTTGGGAGAGGGAAAGGGATAGCGGAGGCACAGTCACTAAGGCAAAGAATATGACTGGCTACAGCATATAAAAATGTCAAAGTGCTTTACAACAGGTCTAAGAAGTGCTCAGTGAAAATATTTTGTATCTAATAAATGTATGACTAAGAACACAATAACATTCACAGTGCCATAACTCCTTCCAGCAAAGGCTTCGAGTGCAAAACAGATCAGATGGCTCCCAGACAGAGAAGAGCAATTGGTTGTTGTTGCAACCACCATGGTAACTTCTCAGCTCTCTTTACTGTCATTCCAGATGGTGAAGTGGGGGAGCAGAATACGGCTTTACTGATACTGCAGCAAAGACTTATCTGCTTTCACAGCCTTCCAAGGCAATCTATTTTTTTAATTTTCTATGCTGACTCGGGTCGGTTGCTGTTAGGAAATCACAAAGATCACTGTAATGGGAACTGTCATCGAAAGCTGAAGACACCTTCCTAGCTAGGCTTTGTAGAAAACCCCAACCTTAACATTTTAACAGCTGAATGGCCCTAGAAACTTAGAGCAATGGACTTGTGGCTGAGTTTGAGGAGGTTTCATGCCAAGGGCAGACACAAGCCCAGTTCCCAGCTGCAAAAGTCACAGTGTAATACGAATGTACCACACTCCAGGTGCCAGGGACGCGGGGGACACCACTGAGAACATGGCAAGAGGGTTGCTACTGTTATTGGAGTAACTCCAGTAGTGAAATAAACTCTTTTGTGACTGCTTAGAAACTGCTGATTCCAACAGTGTTGTGAAGTACGGGTGCAGAGAGAGAGGAGGTGAACAATGATACGCACCGAACTACTGCTCCCTAAAGTGTAGGTGATGATGGGGAAGGACTGAGGTACACCGGAGTTAAAACATGCAAAGAGAAAACACATTGCATTAAAGTGAGAAGGTGCAGCATGCGTTCATTGCTGGAAATAAATGAGTGTTGAAACGAAGCATCTCCTCTGTAACCTAATGGGAGAGAGTATTGGGTAGGATCCTGGCAATCTAGACTCCAGTCCATGTACTGTTGGGTGACCTTGGGAAGGTCACTTTCTTCAAGTCTGTGCAAGACAGGAATAGTCTCCTCCTTTTCGAACTGAAATAGAAGAATGAATTATTATGGTTGTTATTTTGGTCCTCTCCAGTCATTTTTCTCAGTCAATTCAGCTCTTCTGTCAGGGTGGCTGTCCTCTGACATATGAGATGCTGGACAAGCTTAATCAGGTGTCATTTCTGAAACGAAATGGGATTCAATTTTACTTGCAGTTTAACAAGAAGCTAACTATATTATCCACTGAATCATCACAATGTCAACCTCTTCAAAATTTATGTAGCTTAAACAAACCATAAGCTGTTGCTAAGGAAAATATTATAATATTACAATAATTATAACAGTGAAATGTTGTAACAATTCTCTGATGGAGGCATTGTTTACTTTTCAAATTTTTCTCAGGTTTATACAGATGGCATTTAATTTGATTGCTTTTCACGGGTCTTACCACAATGCTTATCCTTTATTTTCAAACAATGAGTAAAGATATTTGTCAAGGGCTACAGAAAATCTTGGAAGTGAGAAGTACACTCAGTGTTTGTGCTTGGTCAAAGCTATGGAGACTGCATTTTGGCTCTCTCTGCTTACAGTCTTTTTCTGTAAAACACAGCGATTAAAATAGAGTATGTTTTATGATGGCATTTGGAATCAATTTTTTTTCCCTTATACCGCATTTGCCTAGTATAAATGAGCGTCGATGGAGCCGACTGAGGAATGAGACACACACCGCTCCTCAGTGCCAGTTCGGTGGGTCTCTCTTCTCTCTTCTAACACCCCTGAAGGTCACGCTTGAAAAGCAGGGGGAGGTCATATAGATTCTGCAGCTTCAGACATTTGCCATTAAAAAGCATTTCATGCATATTTATTAATCACACCATGTGCTTCCTTCATTACCCAGCCGAGCCGGGCTTTCTCGGCGCACAATAGTGTTGTATTTATTGCGTATCCTCCAGGGCAGAGATTTAGTGTTTGGCCGGCGAACAGGAACAGAATGTTTTCGTCGTCTATGACTAACGTGATGACTAAGTGCAGGGCTCCAAATGGATCCCAGATCTACTTGGGACAGCATGGGGCAGGATATGAAGAAGAAAACATCTGAAACCACTCTTAGCCCCAGTGAAAGGGGGATACGACCATCTCCGCCAAGCCACCGAAAAAAGGCCTTGGCTGCCAATCAGAAAGCATTTAAAGGCTCTTATGGAGATGAGGGTCAATTTTGAAGAAATCCAAAGCTAGTAGTAAATGACTGTATTTTTAATGAATTTCCTGTGTACACTGATCTATGAGTTGTTGGGGTACATATGCACAGTACTGTGATGATGACAGGACTTCACCATGACCCTTAGTCTAAACAAGATGAAGAAATAACAACCAAAAAACTCTGTGACTAATGAAACGGACTCACAAGGAGGTAGATGATGATGGTTATTCTTAATTATTTCTGCTGCTTGCTATTTCTTCCCCTAGATTGTTAATATAAATGAGACAGAGATGTTAGATATTAATTCCATTCTGCAGTAGCATATTCCATTGTAGTCATTAGCGTGCTAGTGCTTCTCGTGTCATGTGAGAAAGGTTATGTGAAACACCGAGGGATTTTGAGACTCTTTTACAAGTAGTAATAATATTAATAATAATAATAATAATAATAATAGAAAATAAATTAAACCTAGCTTTTCAACACTGGTTGCATGGAATTTTTTTTAATGGCTAGAGACTTCAGTACATTATCAGAATTTCACCACAGAACAGGGGCATCTAAAAGCTTACCAAGAGTATTGGGAAAAGTCTGAATTCTTTCACTCCTACAGCTTGCTCTCTCCATTTTTCCCACACTCTCACGGCGTAAGTTAGGGAATCTCTAGGATAAATAGGTAGGCCCTACATAGGGTTGCAGGACCATTTATAGGCATAGATGTTCCACACGCACTTCAAAGAAAAAATGGTTTTTTTAATATTATACTGTGATACCATAGGAAATGCACAGAAGTTGTTGACCTTTCATCGCTTCTCTATCCCTAGAGGTGAGCAGAAGATGCAGCTTCTTGTTGGATGAGGAGGTTCCTATCCTTAATAACACTTCTGTTGTGACTGTTTTTTTTTTTAATTCTGTACTCTTGCTTGAAAAAATTGACATGCGAGTTAGGCAGTTCTTGAGATTTTGTCAGATGTTACTACCTTCTCTGTGAACATATGTATATGGCTCTGTGCTCTGCATAACCCAGGCTTGTGTAAAGATAAAATATTTAAAAATATGCAGTTGGGTTTTCTTTACCTTGGCCTTATTAACTATAGAAAATAACCACTTGTGCTTGTGTTGAAGGAAAGTGTTTCTTTATGGGTTAGTGAAATAAGCTATTCAAAACCACTAAATCCTTCCAAAATACCCTTGCAGACCTGTCAAAGTTAGTGAGACCTCCAGTTATATTATCAAGAGCGTGCTGTTGATGCTGCCAGAGTTTGAGGGAAGCATGAGTTTGACACTAAGCCTATTCAGAAATGACATAACGTTCTCCTAATCAATTAACATACATCATCTCAGGATGTAACCTTCCTTTTCTTGTTCTTTTCAATGTGCTCGCCCTTCCAGCAACAGGTCAGTATGCCTACGTGTGCCTGTTAATGAAAGCAAGCATCACATAAATAGGAATGGGAAGTCACGTGAATTTTTCTTCCTGCATTTTCCTTTTGGTCGAAAGAGAGCAGAGCTGATTCTGTGAGCATTTATTTATCACAAGGTCCCGTTTTCTTCTCTGGGACTTCTCTGAGAAACAGTAATTTGAAAGATCACCTCTTGTAATTACACACAATTCATATGAACCCAGCTGTCGCATCAGAAAACAAACAACGTGTCAACAGAAAGTAACATATATCATAGCACACTTGATGAAAAACACGTTGTCTGTATTAACAGAATCACAAATAATTCTTTCTATATTTTAAATATTGCCTTTTGGATTTCAAGTGATATTGCCCTTAAACCAAAACTAATTTCTACACTGAAGCTAATTGCTAAATGTCTTTTGCCACTTATCACATCAAAAACAAATTGTTATGGTGTCTAGCACTACATATGCCAGATTGTTAGACATTAAACAGCACAGTCTCTTCAAAGATAGAGTGTTTCTAATATTAGCATCTCATATAGAACAAAACTTTGAGCTTTTGCTGTAATAGGAATGTGATAGTTTCTTTCTAAACTGGAATGACAAGATTTTATGATTTACTAAGTAGGTGGAAAATGAGACACCTATACACATTCCTAAGAGGACTTTAAATTGGATATCGCTCCTGTACGTGCACTTTAAGAACTCCAGAAAAAGCTCCAGTGTATGGAAAAGTCCACCTTGTTCCCGACTGGGATGAGATTTGTTTGGGAGGGAGGGTTGCAGGTTTTATTTACTTATTTGTGTATCATCTCAGACTTATGATCTAATATTCTTAGGTAATTTTCAAATGGGTATGTACTTTTAGTATCTGAGCTCATATATAGGCATCTGAGAGTGCATTGTTCAAAACGCTGAGTACCATCTGTGGCCCATACCACTTTCAGATGGCTCAGCTCATGCACTCACAGTGCCACTGTAGCCAGCTTTCATCTAGAGCTTGAACTAAACATGAACAAAATAATTTGACGTGTTCAATTAGTACTTACTAATTTTTCACATAAGGTTGAAGCCCCTTCTTACTTGGGTTTTGAGGCAAACCATCGACTTAACACCATATGTAATGTTGTATCCTTGCTATATTTCCAAATTATTCAAAATCAGAGTGTTGGGGATTTCCTGTACGTATTTATTCTGACAGGATCCAAACCTTTGCTCAGGACTGTCTAAGTTGAGCACACTCACCTTGAACTGATTTTCAGTTCCCTGTTGAGATTTGGGGCAGTTCTTATTCAATATGACATGATTTACCCAATTCTTATTTGCACTGGATACCTGGCACACTATTATATTTATGCTACCTTCTTCTTTTTTTATTTTTTTTATTTTCTACACAAAACTTTTTAAAGACAAGCCTGAAGGAGTAATGGTTGTATATGAATATCATTGACCTTCTGGTCATCTGACACAATATATAGTTCTATTTAAACTACACACCTCATTACATCTATTTTGTGTACAATGGGCCTTTGGCCAGGTTGCACAAAATAGATCAGTACCTCAGCTAAGCATCAGGTTCTCCTAATCAATAATTTCAGAAGTTCAAAATTAATTAAATACAAAGGCAGAAGGCTGATTTGGTTCAGTGCAACCATGCAGACTTGTAACTTAGACTGCAGTGTCTTGGTAATGGAAATCCCCAGCAAAGGGAAGTGGTAGGGCTGGGGAGGGGAGCAATATGGGGTATCGGTAGCTTTTCTCAGTGCTTTGAGAGGAAAATTATTTTCATCCATGTCAGCACCTATTTTCTTCATGAATTTTCCCTATACTTTAAGCCTCCTTGGAAATCTTTGCCATAGTAATGTGGGAAGGGATGAAATGGATGCTTTCAAAATTCTAAGGAATACATGCAGTATGTAATGATTATATTGAACCACAATGCACTGACTTCTGTTTCGCAGACTTCTCAGGGAAGCAGTAGGTTATCTTATGGGATGTGTCTTAGGTAAAAGTCTGTTTGAGATATCTTTGGGGCATTACCTTCTTATTTTCCTTCTGGGAAAAAGACCTCTGTTGGAAACCTCTTAAATTACCAAAATCTGAAGAGTTCTAATTCCTAGTGTTCATGTTTTTGACGGTCGTTTCTTGTCACCTAATGTATCCCTAAAGAGAAGACTTACTTCAGTTCATGGCATAGAAAATTGGAAATTGTAAAGACACACTCAGTTCTTACCAGTACTGTTGATTTTTCGGTATCACTGCTGTATAAGGCACATTGCTGCCAGAGGAGACACTTTTCTGTAGTAGATAATTTTCACTGCCTGAATTCAGCCTAGTCCAAAGAAATAGGTGGAATAATTTTTACTTATTAGTGCCACTAACATGAAATGTGTCACTACAGAAGAGGGCAAACCAAACTGAACAGACAAGTGTTAGCCCCTTGCAAGCAGCCTGCATGCTAGCAAAATGAGCCTCCCCCAGGTCTATAAAATGTATAACAGACTTTTGAGACTTAATAGTTAAGTTGATGGAGGATAGCCAAGAGTACCAGTGCCATGGATTCAGGAAAAGTCTGCAAGTACAGCTTGAGGTATATGAAATTCATATACCATTTGGAGAGCAAAAGTAAAGGCTATGAAGAAAACTATGCTGCCAGCTAAACAGGCCCCTATTTAGTTCATAGTCTTAATAGGGCAGCTTGGTGCGGGTAGGTAAAATCCCCTCTCCAATTCTATCCTAGCCTAGCAAATAACGACACAGAAAAATTACACTGCCTTGTTCCTAGTGGGCTTCTTCTATATGGGTGAAAAAATAAAAAATCTTTCTGCCATTCTTCCCATTTTCTGTCTTCTTTCTAGCAAAATATGTCTTTCTAGCAAAGCATCTCTTTCTTGCTTGTTCAACTCGATTTGTCCGATAGCTCATTAACTATGCTGAGGAGCATGTGTTAAGCATCATGGAAGATTACTGGCTTTTTTTTAGCTCTGTATTGCCAGGGGAGGCCTGAGCCTGTAATTTTTCTCCCCATTAATATTCCTTGGGTGTACCTGTTTTGCCCCAACTTCAGAAGAAGTGTCTGCGTCAGTGAACACTGCTGGGCTTAAGATCGCAGTGGTTTCAACGCGCACTTGTGATTTGACCCCACAAAGAGTGGGTGAAAGTTTTTCACTTTAGGTGAAAAAATGAAAAATTTAAGGCAATTATTCTGACGAGAAGCCTTAATATTTCACTGTGCCAAATAGCAATTACGAGAGACTCAAAAGATGTAATAGTGACAGCAACTTAAATGCTCTGCACTGATTCCCTGAACGTCCTAGAAAGGGTATTTGAAATCTCCCTTCTGCTGCTGTTGTTGCTGAAGCAAGCAGCCAGAGGAGAGGGAAATATATGGAAGGAAACCGAGCTCAGGTGTGGACCCAGAGCAAAACAGTATAGCCAGGTCAGTGTGGGCAACCTGTGCCCTCGGTGCTTGCTCACGGCAGCCCCCACTTTCAATTGACGTGGGAATGGTTCAGTTTGCAGAGCAGACTACGAAGGCTGGGGAAGCAACATGAGACAGCTTCTTTTTTGCAGAGCAGTCTGATATATTCCATATGGTGCAGGAGCAGTTTTTCACTTCAGACCTCTTTATCTAGGCAGGTTTGGATGGAGAAACGTCAAAAGCGAGGAAACAGAAGGCAGAAGAAAAAGTCAGAAACCATCGTCTGGTTTCTGAAGAGGCTGAACACTATTTGGTTTGGCTTTCAGATGTGGCAATTTAGCAACAGGAAATGTCAGCTCATTAGAGCCATCGCATGGCATGGTATGATGATAGCAGTCATTCCCGCTGGCGGGGCTCCAGCCGTCACACTCGGTGGGGAAATGGCACGGTTTGATATGAATGTCTCGATTTCATTTTTAAGACGGGACAGTTTAGTGGGCTAGTTGACTTGGCAGGCTGTTAACAGAATTAATTTGATTGCCTTGGCAGTGGTAGGAGGATGCATGAAGGAAACCTTCTGGCCCTGTTGCCAGCATTTAATACCAAATGATTATCATATACTATTGAACTGGTGCTGGATGAAGCATGTGTGAGGGCTTGCAACAACCTTACCAAAAATAGTAAGTGCCATTTGAAGCTGGCAAACCCGTGTGCTCGAGAGAAAACAAGCTTTCCGGTTAAAGCCAGTCAGAACTTCACCCCGCAGGCCTGCTACTTGTCAAGTTCCTGGATTGTGTCATTTTTCATCCATGCTCCAGTCGTGAAAGTACTGCTTTGTATTATCTGCCACTGAATTATATTAAAAGCCACAACTGTCTGCTGTTGATGGAGACCGTTTCCACTGGAGGATGGATACCTGCATTAATGATAGCTGGACTTTCTGTTGAACAACTTGTAGTCTTGGCATCCAGCATGTTATTTTGCCTGAAAATGCACTGGGAAAAGTATGGCACACGGAGCTATGCGTTTTACATATCTAAACTTCACGGCTTTGTTTGAAATGAAAGAAAATGCCACTTGGCGCATGACTCATTTGTATAAATACCTTTTCTTGAGAAACTTAATGTAATGTGAAAGATGTTCGAAAAGAAGCTGTGTATCTAATAGGGTTTAGCTGGTCCTTTGGAGCAAGCGGTCTTACTCCAGGTGACTAGTGGTAAAACAGGCATGAGTGTTTTTCATCCAAAGAGCTGAAAATGTTTAAAAGACTTCAAGAGAACCAGTTGCCTCTCCAAATTTAAAGCTGTAACTCAGTTTCCATGATTTGGCCAATGTTGGCTTCACATCCAAAACCAGTAAAAAATGGAATATCTATCTCGAAACTGGCACAAGAGCCGTGTCTGAGGAAGAGTTTTTCTGCTAGATTGGAGGTGAAGTGCAATAAAAGGCTCCTGGTGTTGAACAGGAAAATGGAGATGTTTCAGCAGTCCAGAAAGCCCGTTCCTCTCGCTCCCTTTCTCTTGCTGTCACGCATATACACACCCTTTCCCCATTCCGCCACATTGTAAAACCCACCAGGTCATCTGCAGAGCTGGCACGGAGTTGGTGCAGCTAGAAAAGGATCAGGTGTATTTTTTTCTCTGGCACAGATGTGCTCCAAGAGCACCAGGCCTTTCTGGTAGCTTGAGAGGTGCTTTGGGCTCCTGCTTCTGTCTGGCACGGCTCTTGGCCTGTGTTTTTGTAAAGGCACTCTATGGTGTTATCATCAAGATTGCTTAACATTTCCAGTGAAACACTCTTGTTTTGCAAAAGCCAGATTTTAATTCTTCATGTGTGTATCAGGGTTTGACAAAAGAAGTGGAAGATGTTCCTGAGAAACGCTCTGAACCACTGCAGTTATTTTTATTTGGCAATATTCAAAAGGGAATTACTTTAGCAGCAGCAGCAGCTTTGTCATTACTACTTGCCTTCAAGACTCTTTGCTCCTTATCACTATGAACTGAAAAATGCTGGGCAGAGCAGGGTTCTGCTTTTTCCATGGGCCATTCTGCAGCTCACTAACTTTTGAAAAATCCCATTTCTTGCCATTCTATGGCTTTTCAAAGTCTGAAGAAATTAAGAGAAGGTACGGAGTGGAAAAAGGAAAGAGATAGTACAAGCCTACTAGATTTTCTGTTACAGGTGATGGTAAAAAAGAGAAAAAGGGAGAATAGGAGGGGAAAAAAATTAAAAAGTCAAATCACCAATATTTCTATTCTGAAAATGATCTATAAAATACTTAAAATGAAACACAAAAAGACTATTGCAAAGTCCAGTTATGCACTTAAAAAAAATAAAAACATTGATCCCCTATAGAATCTGTTAATAACTTTGTTAAATGTGTATCGAAATCAAAACTCTGGATGTTAGATTTCAAAATTTATGTTATCCATGGAAAAAAAAAAAAAGGAATTGAACTGGAAACATAAGTATCGTATACAACTGACTTTCAAACTTCCTTGCTATCTATTCCTGATGCTGGTTGTTGAGTTGGGTTTTTTGGTAAGAATTCATTCTACCATTTCCTACCTTTTATGATCTCCACCAAACCTTAACAGTTGCATTTATGCCTCAGTGCTTGCATTTCTTCCAACAGACTGCAGTGTGTGCATATGTAGGTACATACATCTGCACGCACACGGGAGGACGGAAAGGAATTACTAATGGAAAATATTACTAAGCTAATATTTTAATGGCAATTTCTGCAGAGTAAATAGATATTTTATACAGATAAATCAGATCTCCTGGGACAACAGAGAAGACAGTTCTTTATCCAAGCATCCCCAGGACCAATTTATGGTTGCTACAGCCCACTAACTAAGGTGGTTTGTCTGCATGAGATCATACAGCAGTCACCATCCAAAAGTTTTCTGGTACCTCACACTAAATCAAAGTGATCTGCTTTTATAATTCTCTATGTGATTGAAGGAGCAGTAGTGTGACCAGCACTCCGCAGCATTGCTCGCCTGCTCTTCCTTCTGTCTGCCTGCAAGGGTAAATGGGAGGGGGAGATCAATGGAAAAGGAGTATGAGATATATTGATTTTTAGCTGGCCTGTGCCTCGCCAGCCAGCCAGCAGCCACCACGCAGCTTTGATGGCCACTGTACCCGCAGATGAACAGGAGAGAGTTCCCCGCTGGTGGAAAAGAAATGAAAAGCAAAATCTGCTCTCTCCACCAGCAGTTCATCATGCGAGTTACCGCTGGCTCTGCAGAGGCAGCCCTGTGAGACTACGGGACCATGACCTGATCAGACAGCTGTGGCCCCGAATGCCCAGGGGAGGAAGAAGAAGGAGGGATAACGGCTCCAGCAGCTGGCGCAAAAAGGGAGGGAGGGGGCACGAAAGGGCTGCGGATCGCTGCTGGCAACTGCTCTGGGTGGCTGGGCAGAAATACCCCCCGCCAGTTCCAAAAGGGCAGCGAAGCCTGTCCCGGAGGTTGGCAGGGGAGGGAGCCGCGGCCGGCGTGGTCCTCACCCCGTGGCTTTGGGCAGGGGGTCTTCGGGCGATAGGAAGAGTAAGGGTGGGAGAGAAAAGGGCTGGTGGGAAACAGCATGTACCCTGTGAGGAAGGTCAGCCAGAGGAGAGGCGTGGGCAGCGAGCTCTGGTGAGTAAAAGTTTCACAGAAGGCAGAAGAAAAGGGTAAAACCTGAATATCGTCTGCTTTTTTCTGCAGGACACAGGGAGGGTAACTGTGCACCAATAACTAGTGAAAAATGCAGTTCCTCTAATTCTGCCTAAAGAACTTAAGCTCTGATTTAAAATATATTTATTCTGTGTATTAATAAGCGGCGCTCTGGTCCCCAATGAAATTGCACAGCTAGATGTTTTCTTCTGAATATCTTTGGCAGGTGGAACTTGAATCTCTTAGGATGTACCTTAAAAAAAAAATTAAAATGCCCAGAGTCCAGAGCATAATGAGCCTGCCAACACAACAGTGACAATATTAACCACAAGTTTATGCTATGATGACTTGGAACTAAGTTACATACAGTTTCAGAGCCTGCACCTGGCCTTGGCAATACCTGCCATTTTTTTGTGGTTTTGCATTCATATTTTCCTAGGTTTCTTCATGCCTGCTTTCTCACACTCACATGAAAACCTCACACAACCAGGGGGAGCTGGCTGACTAATTAGTGGTATAAAGGAAACACTGACAGTGAGTAAAGCTCTCTCAGCAGCATAAAGGGGAAAAAAAAAAAACAACCCAAAACTGGGATGAGGGAAGAACTATCTGAGTTTTAGTAGTCAGAGAAATTAAAGTTAATGTCAAGGGGTGGAAATGTTCAGAAAAATATAACTGTTGTAGGACCGTCTTTCACATTCTCACCGCATCTGCCAGCTATTGCGTGGCTTCATGACTTTAAATTAAACTAGGTGTTTCACAGGAGCATTGGGTTTAGTGAGACAGCTGTAGTGGCTGCAGCGTCACTAGCTGTTAAGGCTTTTGCTCTAATTAACTTGAAATGGTAGAGACCGGGAGTATATATAATCATATCCTTAGTAACACCTTAGGTTTGACAGGAATTAACTGGGCTTGCTTAATATTAATGTTCAACAAGTTAATTTGACATAAGTGAATTGATATCTTTCCCAATGCAATGGTAAGTTACACACACATCAAACACAGAAATAAGGCTAAGGTTTTTTTCTTCTTCTTGAGGCTGATGTGCCTTAGGTTGCTTTGAAAGGAAACAAGAGTAGGAATCCAGTAGTCACCGGGCACAGCTTTAGCCAGGTTTGCCACCACAGAAGATGTCTCGTACCTACTGAGCCCCATGGACTCAGTGCACTGAAACCCTCAGCGATGCAGAGGGTTACCTGAGCAGATACACGTCGTCCTGCTTTTTCACCTGGGGAGAGAATCCAGCCTTTTGTGGAGGGGAGAATATCACACCGGGGGAAACACGGCACAGGCTGGGAATAGTATGAGGTTTTTTGGAGAGTCCACATTCACTTGGAAGCAGCACATTCTTACTCTTTGGCGTTCTTATAGGGGACTTGATGTACTTGTAACCTGAGCTCTGGCAATTGTCAGCGTGAAAAGCAAACAGGGACATGCCGTTCTAATGTGTGTTTTTTCGAATATATTCAAAAGGAGAGCGGTACTGCAGGAAGCGTATTTGCAGGCGAAATACAGACCTTTCACTATGGCCATGACTGCCCTGCTGTGTACCCTCGCCTTTGGTCTGGAGGAATCTTCTCAGGATGGTTAAAGCCTTTTTTTCCTTTGCAGGTTGAAGGTATATAGAAAAGCAGTGAATGCCCCAAGCTTGTGTACCTATAATCGCCACACATAACTTTACTAGCAAAAATCTTTGGGTTTATAGCCATCCTGGCAGACTCCTTACGGGACCTGAGAGGGCAGCACATGTTATAATGCTCACATTGACAATAATGAGGATTTTGCCTTTGAAAGAGACCTATTAGTTTTGCAGGTGATGCACCTTATGAACAAACTCCAGTCACTTTTCCAAAGGTACAATGGCTTTAAAATGCCAACAGGAGCAAAAAGACTCATTAAAGTTTATTTTTATCCATAGGGAAAGCAACAATGATTATGAATATCCTTGGAAACAATATTTGTAGATTAATACGTGATTGGTAACTTTTCTGGCTATGCTCTGGTCCTACACTGAAGTACTGTGCCTTTGTAATTGTGGGTAGATACACGCCAGGCTTTCCTGATGGAACGTTAGACACCTCTGCCTAAACCTTCCTGGTTGTGCTGGGTTAGGATACACACGGAAACCAGCAGTCATCCTCAAAGCCAGATTTGTTTTACTGAGTCTGGCAACCAACCTGCAGGCAGCACACTGTGACAAAACATAAAAGGTGCAAAATTCAAACCGGGCAAGGGATGCTTTGCAATATTTAACAAACACTCCCTGTGTGAAGAGGAAGGTCTCTTCCATTTATGCCTACAGGAGCTTATGGACTAAGTCTTCTAGCTCTCCTGGATGGATGCAGGCGACATACTCAGGGATATTATTTTCACCTACTGAATACGTATCTCTTTATTCCTTGATCCATCTCCACAGACTTGGGAGCTTTACAAGTGTTATTTTGCAAGTGTTACTGACCCTTCTCCACTTTGTGTGAGCTCTGGAGCAGCCAGCTGAAAGAGGAGGATGGTAGTGTCCCTTCCCTTGGCCCTCTGCCACTGGCTCTAGCATTTTGATCCTTTTTTCAGGGAAGTTTCAATCAAATGGATTCTCACTGGACCTTCCTAGTTGTTTTTAAAAGGCAATATATGCATGAAATAACTTCTGCTAAAGTTAGAATTATACCTGGTGGCCGCATCTGCCATTTAGCTGGAAGGCTTTAGGGAGGCATTACTAAGGCATTAGTAGTGGGCTGATGGGGAATATTTCTAGCTGGTAGGAAAAATCTGCCTGTTGAAAAGCTTGTTCTACCATTCTGGTACACAATGCCTGCCACATTGCACACCCCAGAACGTAACACATTCTTTCCTGATAGAGTTTTAGAGGATGCATCAAAGCCTTTTTGATGTAATGAAACAAAGTAAAGGGAGGCTTTTTGTTATAATTTCTATTTAGAAGGGAATGTACACTGAAACTCAGTTGGGGTGATCTCCATTGGGCTGTCCAACATCTAAACATGCCATGTAAGATGGTGTCATTTTTAGGTCTTTTGCAAACATGACTTATTTTTGACATTTGATGGCAAACATCGTTAGAATGCATTATCAGAGGTGATGTTACAGCAAGACTGTTTGGAAAACAGTGCAACAGTGAGCGGTTTGAGACAGCATGGACATACCCTTCCCAAGAGCATCTCTGAAACCGCTGCTTCAGCTCTCTGATACTAAACTGCAGTCTTTAATTACCTGAGCACAATAATAATAATCAAAATAATAATAACAATACTTTCAGGGAGCTATAATAATAATTTTGCAGCTAATCTTTGTTTGTGTTTCCTTTTGTGGTGCTGGCTGGCGGGGGCGCACAGCTGGGGGCCAGGCACGGCAGCGGGGTCTTTCCGGCATGCACCATTATTTCCAGATCAGCAGCTTTCCTTTGACCTGCCCTAAACTCTGGCCTATTCAGAGCAATAATGCCTGCAGGGGAGATACCTCCAGTATAGCTCTTAGTCCCTTTGTGATGGCTATCCCAGATCCCTTTCTTTTTTTCTTTTTTTTTTTTTTTTCTTCTGGTCTAGAAACACAGCCAAGAGATTTGTGTGACAGGGTTGATTAAATCCCATGTGTGCCATACAAGTCTGGGTCCCCAAAAGTCAGGACAGTTTCCAAGGTGGGCAGCACAAGGTCTGCCTGAGAGACCAGTGTCATCTTCAAGAGACATGTAACATCACCCTTCTTCCCAGGTGCTAAAAAGACACTAGGACTTGTAGTTTCTCACAGCATGGGAGTATTTAATGAGGTGGGGACAGCACTTGTCAACGGCACCCTTTTCCACATGGAGGCCCTAAAAGTTCATTACAAAGCACAGATATTGCTGGCGTTGGGAAGCGTTGCAAAGGCGCTGCTGCAGGGTGGGCTCCGCAGCACCGCTTGCCGTGTGGCTTTGCCATGTTTTAGCCAAAATAGGGCTGAACAGAATGTAACAGATTAGATTTTCCTTTCTGAGGTTATTTAGGGTGATTTTTGGAAGTGGCTTTTAAGGCCTTTGACTGGCTTGTGAGGACGAGTCACTGAAGGCGCTGCCTTGTTGTCTCCCCCAGGAAAAAGGGGCTGACCCTATTAGAGACACTATAGCGGAAGAAAGGCCTTCTTTTTTCTTTTTCCTTTTTTTTTTTTTTTTTTGAGAGAAACAGTTTTGTCCAAAAGAGAAATCTGTGTTCCAGGGGCAATACTGTATTTTTCTAAGCTTGCCTTCTCTCCCACCTCTGGGTAGATCATCAACTGAAAGGCCCACCCAGCAATATCAAAAAGCACAGCAACTCTGTCATGGGGCTTTGTGGGAGCACTGAGGGGTCTGTCTCAGACCTCCGTGCTCCTTCCTGAGCCTGGCAATAGCCCTGGTGAGAGGAATCTGCTGCCATCCATAGAAGAACCAATCCAGCCAGAAAATCCTGCCTAGAGACCATGGCACCATGAGGATCTCAGGCTGCCCCCAAGGGAGCTGGATTAACATTGCCAGTCAATATTTTTATGCTTTGTTGACACTTTTCAGCCATGGTATTCTAATGACAAATCTAAGCTGGTTTGGTATACAGAACTTCAAGTTAAACACTTCTTTTTTTTTTTCAATGAATTTGTTTCAAAAAAATAGGGAAATAATTCTTTAAGCCCCATCTATTAAGAATTTTCTCCACAGAGGGAAGATCGTGTTGCAAATCACCAAAGAAATACAGAGTATTTCAACTGATTATGTGTTGTTCATTGCCATTAAGACGTCTGTGGTTTCCCAGCTGTCGCAGACTAATACGGCTGCAGTGTTACAGTTTCACATTTGTGAATTTGCTAGACAGCTTTCAAGCTGATGGCTGTGTAAGAGTCATTCACAAGCTCTGCAGCCAGACCATCATTGGCATTGGTCTCAAAGGCTGGACGGGCTGGCGATTTACTATATCAACACAATGAGTAAACCAGGATGTTTCCCCAACACAAACAGAACACTTTTTTCCAAGAAAGACACATTACCAAATTTCGAGTTGAAGTGAAATCATTGCATTTGTTGGATTATCTTGTGTTAAGAATAATCAAGAGAGTCCAGAAAACCGGGCTTTATTATTGTCTTTGCTGATGAGTCATTCTGTAACCTGAGGCGAGTTACTTACCACCTCTTTGCCTGTAACTCCCTATATAAACTGAAGAAAATCAAAGAAAATCAATGTCATTCCCCACTCTTTGCTTTTGCCAAGTGTCTTAAAATATTCAGGTGAAAGGTGGTAGGCAAGTGAAAACCGTCGTGCATTGGAAAATATTTCCATTGTTGCTGGTTTACAGCAAGCTGTGAGAGGAAAGCAACAATTTGACACCATCACTTTGAAGAGAGGGAAAGAAGCAATGCTGCTTGAACTAAGAGGGGATTTGTTTTATTTTGTTAATTGCAGTCCTTTTGAAAAATGATACTTAGCCTGCCAGTGAAGTGCTAATTAATGTGAGGATGTGGTACACCATATAATAACGACTGCTGTTGAGGAATGTGAATCAAGAAGAAATCATTCCTGAGTTGTTGATTGGTAAACAAGATTGCTGTAGAGGTGGGCCACAGGTAAGCTTGACTTTGCATTTTTGCAAGCTGTTGCCTTGCTCTTTGTGTTCATTAATAGACATTTTCCATGATGGGAAACTGAGGAAGAGAAAAATCCTTCCCCTTTAGCCACCACTGACATTCCCATTCTGAGCCTTAGGTTTTTAGATGCAGCATTCTAGGATGGGGAGGTGCTCAGAGCAGCATCATTAAAAAATTGCTATGTTTTGAACTATCAGCATTTTAAAAACATAATTAAGATTCTTTTTCTGTCAAGGTAATTTTATCTGACACTTTCCCTGTTTGTCTGATTGTATATGGTAGCGTCTAAATTTGGCCCCAGGTTGACAAAAACCTTTCCACTCAGTTTAGAATGATCAGCATTTTGGTTTTGCATCTATAATCTCCTCAGTTTTCCTCTCGATCATTTTTGCTGTTCAGACAGAAACATGCTGTATAATACCCCATTCAGAGAGAAAATTTGCTTTTCTCCCTGCTCCCCAATTACTTAGGGAGCTTTTCTTGGTCCATCACAGAGGCTTTGCATTTAAGACTTTGACTGTGCAGACACATGGAGGAGCATTTTGCTGCTGCGTACCGATAATCGCGTGTGGCACTTTCTGGCAACCCCCCCCATGATTGTCTTCTGCAGCCATTCTTGACTTCTCCACTGCTGGCAGTGGGCACCCCAGGAAAGCATGAGAGCAACAAATTAAATTGCAAAGAGTATACAATTGATTATTGTAACTACTAAAACTTCTCTTGCAGCAGTGCTCCCAAAGTCTTTGGGCTTGGGTAGCTGTGGACCTGTTCTGGCCCTTTGCCGGACTGCTCCCCTTGCCCACGTCTCTCCCTGGGTGGCTTCAGCTGAGCAAAGGAGCCACCTTAGCATCAACTTCAGGTTGTACCGTTCTGGCACATCTAATCGAACGTAAATACATGCTAGTGATGTACTTAAGAAAACAACCTGGAACAATAAGCATCCCATGTTTCCAAATTGTGTTATATTTGGTATGACCACCTAAACAACTATGTGAACTATAATCCTCACAGATGGACCAGGAAGGATGAATCTGAGCCAAACAAAAGTACAGGATTGACTGTGACTTAGTTGCAGGTAAGCTCAGCCGTATCCTCCGGGGAAATTCAGTGCTCGGTAAGGCTCTTTTCTCCCTTTTGTACTGTATAAGAGGATGAGCCCCGAGAACGTGTCCTTCTAGCCATAGTAGAACAGTTTGCGGGCAGTCCTAGTATAGGATCAGGCTTTTCAGCACGTGCGTTTTATTCAGATATTGGAAAGAAGATCCTCCAACAAACTGTGAGGAGGTTGCTATCATAAGCTGCCTGAGCAGTACTGAGTATTTCCTGAACCCTTCCCAATGAATGACCTCAAACTCACCAGCGACCCACTAGAAGTGTTCACATCTTTAGAAGATAGACAAATATGAGTGTGAGCAATAAAGGAGAAATATCCTGTTTGCTGGAAGAAAAATAGGAAAAAGATATATTGAAAGAGCTGGGAGTGCTTGCGCTCATTACTCAGAGTCAGAGGAAGGAGCTGAGGGTCAAAGGAAGGACACCGAGTCCAATCAAGGGTGTGTGTAGAGAAAACTTTTGGTTGTCAGCTGGCCAACATTAGTGTCAACATTAGTGCTATCAGCAGCCCTCCTTCATTTCATTAGGAAGTGTCCAGTGGAGCACAGCTGGATGAGGAACAGCTCAGTACCTCAGCAAACAGCAATGCTCTTGCAGCCGGGGTGGCTGGGAAAGGCACGGCAGCTTCCACGCAGGTGCTTTGCGGTCACCAGCTGTTGTGGTGACAGCCTGTGTCCCTGTGTGGAACATCTGGCTGGGAATATGGAGCTGGAGCTCCCCAGTCTGACCCCCTCCAGGGCTGTCTGAATGGGGCCTAGACTACGTGGTGGTCACAGGTTTTTCCAGCACACTGGAGATGCTTTTCCTGCCAGTGTGATATACCAGCAGATGAAGAAAAAAGGGGGAGGATCCACCAAACCTCTTGTGTGAAGAAGATTTCACCTGGAAAATGCAGTTTTGGAAAATGCAATTGTGACCAAAATGCTTACTCTGATGAAACAATGTGGTTTCTTCTTTGGAAGGAGGAAAAGGAAGAATATAGTTTTGACATATAGAGGTGTTCTATAGTGGATTGCATCTTCTGAAGGTTGCTTTTTTCTTTCTAGAAATATTTTGGAATTCTTGTGCCACAACATTTTTAACTCCTCTATCCAAAGGGAGAATAACTTAAGGATAGCAAAAAAAAAAAAAAAAAGAAAAAAGAAAAAAAGAAAAAAATACATGCTTGATAACAATTCTATTTACCAATTTCTCTATATGCCTACATAAGTTTTCTACAACCCTGCTGTCTTTAAGTTCCACGGGTTAATAATTTTTGCAACTGCAGCTTTTATATGGTGTAGAGATATGCTTTTCAGCAGTCCCAATATTCCAGCATTGCATTGTATTTCATGTGGAAAAGCAGAACTTTCCCAGATGTGTAATCACAGAATTTTGTCATTTTTGCTATTTATCTTGATATGGCCAAAGCAAAATTTATTGATTGTAAACAACTGTGAAGTCATTTGATCAGCATTGAGCAGAGTACAGAACTGCTTTTTTTTTTTTCAGCCTTCAAAGGATCATTAGCTATTTTAGAAAATGCCGATGTGTGAACAAATGTCTTAAAAAGAGAACTTGGGTAAGAGCTCCTTTTGTTTCCAAAGTCTCTCTCCACTTCCCACACACATCCAGCCCACTTCTGGATATATATTTAAGGCAGCGAGAGCTCCAGGCTGTTTGTACAATGAAATTGGCAGGAGGCGATCTTTCATTCAGTCACACAGTTGTGCCCTTAGAATATAAGCTATGAAAACAACTAATATGATAATTAAATGATTTGAAGAGATACCTAATAAAATAAACAGTTTCACATCATCTCAGTAATAAAAGCAATCTTACTTTCAGAAAGCGCCTTTTATCTTGAAGGCTTCCAGAGCCCCCACCGCTGCCAGCACTCTGCACGTGTCCAACCATACATCAGAGCCCGGTGGAGGGTGTGGAGGACAGCCAGCCTTCGCCGTGACATGCACTGCAACCTGCTGGGGAGGGGGAACCAAAAGCCAATTTTGGTGGAGGACATGCAGGACTACTATCAGTGCTGTTTCTCAGCAATGACGTGCTGTTACAACCAGAGCCACTGGAGAGGCGATGTGTGGACGCTGTGTTGGTTGGTCAGCATTCAGAGCTTTGAGAAGACTCCTTGGGTGTTCATTTGTCTATCCCATACTGGACTTCATGACCATAACCTGATGGGGGCTACAGAAATCTACAACCTGTCACTTAATCTAGAATTGTAAGAGATTGAAATATGTATCATGATTCAAAAGATTTTTTTTTTTTTTTTGATATACAAAAAGAAATGGGGAGGTCGCCTATCTCTCTGTTGGATCAGAGTCCCAAAGCCACCATCCTGGAACAACATCATGACCCAGTTGCTCCATATTTTCCACCTCTCTTTTTCCTTCTTTGAAAATACACTTTCATAACACTGTTGAAGGAGAGGAGCAACTCCCTAGGCACCTTACCCAAAGACTAGATAGTGTCTGGTCAGTAGCAACGATGTAGTCGTAAGGTCTTTGGTGAGCCTTGGCTTGGTATAAAGCTAATTTTACTAAGAATTAATGTTAGTGATTCATAGCGGTACTTCGGATTTCCTTTCACTGAGGAGTTTCATATTCATAGCCAGGTTATTCTCCTGTTGTTACGTACAACATTCACAAGGGCAATGGAAGGAAAAGGAGAAATACATTTCAGCAATCCCTACTTTTCCAGCTTAGCCCATTCCTTTTGCTGCTTCTGTTCATCCCCTCAGCTTCACATGGTCACAGGCATTGCGTGAGGACTTTTCAAGGAGCACTGTGAACTGAGAGCGCTGGGCTGCCGCACGTATTCTAAAAAGGAGTGACCAAAGATGAGGAGGTTTGATGTGCCTACATCTTAGATATCTGCATTTACAAACTTTCCAGAACCAGTTCTGGTAAAAGATGCCACACTATTCCTGCTCCTTCAGGCTAGCGTTTTTCTTCCTCTCCCTCACACCAGATATGCACACAAAGCCACATTTCCACTGGTGTGTTGGTTTGGGTGTTTTGGTTTTTTTTTTTTTTTTTTGAAGTAACTCTTGTGGAGAACAAATAATGTCTGCCTGTTGCATCCACAATACTGTGGGTGAAGATGAGCACAGAAATGTAACTGGGAGTCTACTTATTATCCTGTTGTAACTGTATCTCAGAGGTAGACAATTGCCCTAGGCTTAGATTTTCTAAAAATTTATGTGTATCAAAAGGGATCTTGTACAGGCAAAAAGCAGCAAGTTGATTTTTCCAAGAGCAGCTTGCCATTTTAAGCAGTTGTTGGCTTAATAAGTGAAATAGCTTAGGGCTATATGCATGCCATAATGATTGCATTTTGTAAGAAAAGACTGTGCCTATGGGTCTCAAAGTTTCAGAGCCAAGACTAGTCATATTTGTGGTCTTTAAGTCGCAACCCCAAGCTATTCTCACCACCAAAGATAAGGGGGAGCTGATCATAGAATAACACTGATTTTAAAATAACTAACCACAGCAAAATTAAAATGACCTAGTCAAGTAATACAAAGAGTATATGATTGACAAGATAGCTGTTCTTTGAAATGTACCGTAGGCAGTAAATAGCATCTATGCCCATAAGCTATTTTCTATCTTAAAGCCAAGAATAATGATCTGGCATCTGTCCTTCCTGAGTGAGGCTTCAGTTCTGAAAGCTGCAACAGCTCCCTCCCAAATGCCTCTGGAAATGATAGCAGCGGTGTGCTCATGGGTTGTAATTATATCACGGCGTTCTTTTTTTTTTTTGTTCCCTCCCCAAAAGTGTTTCTCTCTAATGTAAACAGCTGTGCAGGGTGGAAATGGAAAGTTTCGCCTCTGACACTTGTGCTTAGGTGGATTTAACTTATATTTGCTTTTCCCTGGGGTGGGCAGTGAGACAAGGAAATGCAATATCAGCAAGTCCAATTTCTAATATATCTTTGTCCCCATCAAAATTCAAGTGGCAACTAAGATTTTGTTGAATTGCAATCTAGATAACTTTACCTAATGCCACAGAGTTCAAACAGCTGCCAAGCTTTTCTGTGCAATCCCTTTCTGGCAAAGAAATTCATTGACTTTATACAGCTTGGATGCATAGGATTGGATTGTATGCCTGCAAGTTATGTTCTGTGCAGTGTGGTCTAGGCTGTGGTCTACATGTGTTGTGGTATAAAATGTTGGGGGTTTGCATCATGCCTCGGCTCTGCCACATGAGTGTTTGTTTTTTATTTGGAAGGGGTTTTCTTTCTGTTAGTGTCTTAGTAGGGCCATAGGAGAGCTGCAGAAAATGTATGGTCCTTATTTTTGGTCCTTATTTCTACTGAAGTAGTTGCAAGGCACTGCTTATCACTGCCTCACAAGCACTATAATGTTTCTGTTCGGTGCCCTGTTGCACAGCATATTGCACATATAATCACATAGGAGTGAGAACTACTCCTGCCCAGGGCACTGATACCCAGCGGGACAGAGTGCCTTCCTCCGTCTCACTGGGTCTGCAGCAGCGGCAGAATCTGCCCGTAGCACTTTGGCAGCCCTTCCCAGCACCTGAACTGCATGACCATTCTTATCTTACAGAAACAATAGGAATCAAGAAATGCTAATAAAATACCAGATATTTGCCTTTTTTTTTTTTTTCCTTCCCTTAGTACATGCTGGAATGCAATCTGATGAACAGAAAGCTCTTAGAACGTCAGATGGCTTTGTAGAGAGCAAAATGCTCCCTCTTTCAGGACTGGTATGTTTTGTGATGTTGTCATGGGGGTTTTTGTTGGTTTGGGTTGGTTTTTTTTTTTTTTAAGTAAAAAGGAGAATTGTAACTTCCTTTACACCAGTACATTAGCATAATACGTTCCTGCCTTCAGGTACTGTATGTCATTGTTACGAGTACATTTTGACATCTCTCACACTTCCAGCACTCCAAAGATCCATGACAGAGCTGACTGAAAACTTTTTTTGACTTGGCAGGAGCAGTAAGAGCACATAAAACCTGCCAGCTGTCAAGGATGTAAATGGTGATTTTGTTTCACTTTTTTAATGAATTAAAGCAGGACTGAAATCTGTCCAAAGACAGCATGTTTGGCCTTGCAAGGAAAGAAAAAAATGAAAGGGGGGGGATTTTTTTTCTCTTTTGGCACTTATGCTCATACAGTGTTTATTCTTGGTAGCACAGTATAGGACAGAGCTAATCTACTGAAAAAGCCTTGGCCGTGGCCGTCAGACATGAGACACCTCAGCAGGGACTGGTTTCGAGAGAGGAAGCATTTAGGGGATTGAAAACAAAGCAAAATCAAGCCAGGCACCTGAGAACTGCAGCACCCATCACTGTTTTGGAGAAGGGTGGCAGCGAATCGCCAGTAGAAGTCACTTAGTGTGTCATTTACACTGTAGTCACATTGAAGTCAAACTAAAATCTGACAGCTTGTACCTTTTTTCTTACAAATGATATTTTTGCTACTATCATCTTACTGATGCCACTTTCTGGGGTGGGGGCAGGTGTGTCTTTCATTTGTAGGGCTGGCATTTGGACCAATGTGTACCTCTTGAGTGAGCGTGGTTGGTCCCTCTGCTTTCCTGATCTCAAAGTCCAAGAGCAATATGGGTTGGAGCTTCTGGGACACATCCTGAGCATTCACACGTACCCTGTGTGATCATGGCACCCTTCTCCACAGAAAAATGTTGCAGTTCTGAGCTCGTCGGCATTGCATATCCCTAACCTACATTTCTTGCTATTGAAAAGTTAGCTCCAAAGTTTGGTTGGGAAGAAATGGCTGGTTTAGAAAGTGTCTGCAATTTAGTTCCCATTTTCTTTCTTAGGCGCTTAAGTTTTGCAGTTGAAATATCTTTGACCATTATCAACAATTCAATCTGATTGTTTTGCTTGTGATTGGAACATTACATCCTCATATATCTATTTCTTTGGTTACTCAAACTGCACATCTACTCCTCTGGTGGAGTCTTACTCTATATTACGTGTACCTAAGCACATTGTGCCCACCTTTCTATACACATATGTATTCCTTTTCAGAGACGAAAACACAGTAAAGGATTTGCCAGGTGCTTTGCCTTCCATGCCATAATTTCTGCTTAAGATTTTCTGGTGACATCCCATTCAAGAACTAGCCAATTTCAGATCATAGGTTCCAAGCTGTTAAGTGCTCATCGGTTGCGAAGGCTATCTCAATACCTTAAAAACTGATGGGTTTAAGTAGATGTCTTAAATAACACAAGCAGGGAGAAACTAAGTCTGTTCTTTTGGAAAATGTAATGCCTCACATCAAAATACTGACTGACGTTCCTGGACCAAAGATCATCCTGGAAGCACAGCTCAGCTTCAGACTTGGGTTAAGC
The DNA here is from genome assembly GCA_026212715.1 of Elanus axillaris. NCBI lineage: Eukaryota > Metazoa > Chordata > Aves > Accipitriformes > Accipitridae > Elanus > Elanus axillaris. Next base: position 6,308,513 of record JANZLQ010000055.1, read on the forward strand.
CCAGTGCAAGCACATCTCAAATAATGTGGGCTGAGCTGGCCTTTCGTGCAGTGCAGGAGAGGTTCCCGTGTGCCTGGCAAGAAGCGCATGGAGCAGATTAGCTCTTGCGGAGATTTACAAACAGGCTTCAATTTATGCTTTGTGAATAGACCTATTAATTCAATGTGACTTCTCAGGCAAGCCAAGCCCATGCTGTACTTCAGCCAGATGGTTTAGACAAAATAAAAGTGAAGAAATTTGTTCAGACAAAACAAAAGTGAATACCAACTTCTTCTGAAAACTCAAGATAAACCTGAATTTCTGAAGAAAAAGTGTAACTCCCTTTTCCTCCCCTCGCCTCTCCCTCAGCCTCCTAAAACCCTGGCACCTACCCACTTTAGCTGGAACAGAAAGTCTCTTCTCAGATTTCCAGCTTGTCTTCAAGTAGGAAGTGTAGAAAATCTTGCAGGAAAGCCTTTTCTTATGAGCTTTCCAGGCAGATTTTCTGAATAAAGACTCTTACACATTTCAGTTATTTACTAAGTCTTTTGAGAATCTTCCATCCCCAGCTTTAATATCATTCTGGAGACACAACATGTATTTACATGATGAAAGGCTGCTAAACTCTACAACCAATTTAGTAAACTTTGTAGGATTGTAAGTGATCAGAAATATATTGAAAATCAGAATGCTCCTCTCCTTTGTTTGAAGGGTAATCTTCATTTATAGCAGCATGCCAGTTAATTGCAGCACTTAGCGGAAAGAACATAGAGGGGTAACTGCGCAATGAAATGGGACAGCTCAGCAAATAAACATAACTTGCAGCATTTCCTCACGGAGGCAGTTGTGCATGCTCCGTAAAGACACAGAGCAGGTTCACTCGCCTCTGGATCCTGCTTTTGCTTAGCATCTTTCACCTCTGCCTCTGAAACGGGGAGGACGTCTTCACAGAAAGGAGTCCAACTACCTCCTCCTTGATGAAAATGCAAGCACGGAAGGTGAAAGGAAAGGAATCCCTGTTGTCTTTCCAGATCAAGTTTTTCTCCCATTTGTTTAGGTCTGGGGGAGCTTCCCCACACTGCGAGACTTCCCCGAGCAGGGCTGAGGCACGTCTACCTCCACCAGTGCTCCCAAACCCCACACTAAGCAAGTTACATACCTGCAGCTACCAAAAGAAGCCGTGGGTCCACAGTACATACACCCACTCATAAAGGGATGAGACAAAGCAAGTTAGGCGCTTAAATCTTGCTTTGAGAAAGAATGGGGGAAAGACAGGAACGCCTGACTGGGAGGAAAAGAACAACTGGCGACATATCCCCCCC